>VZTI01004251.1:54215-87924 GCA_013397865.1 Struthidea cinerea
AAGGAAGGAAGGAAGGAAGGAAGGAAGGAAGGAAGGAAGGAAGGAAGGAAGGAAGGAAGGAAGGGAGTCTGATTAACACTGAGCAAGTACACGAGATTCCATTATAAGAATATATTGCACAATCGCAGGAGCCCCAGCCTCAACCTTCAAAGCTCACATGTTTCTTATTGATAACGTTTGTACATTAGGGAGGCCAAAAAATTAGTGCACAAGAAATAGGCCCAGAAATTAACTTTTTTTATGAGTATGTAAATGTCTTTCCCTCCTTCTTCATACATACTGCTTATGCCATAAATGCATTAACCTGTAAGAAGATGCACTCTCTACCCTAGTTTTAAAAAATAATCAAGAATTTTGCCTATAAAAATAACGACACTAATGAATTATATACCCAGATCTTCATGCCTGACACGTAGACAAGTCCAAGAAAAGGTAAGGAACAACTGAAGGCTATCTAAGGATATTAATTTACAGAAGATGGTTTATATCTGTTTTCTCTCATGGATTTCTTGTTAATAATTTACAGGAGCTACAGCTGAAGTTCAGTGTGCAGTATATTACAAGCAGGTCCACAGCATTAAAAAATCTGCTTTATTATAAGAAATACCAATGAGGCCAGCAAGGGTCCCCCATTTTACATGAAAAAATTATCTCTCAGATTACTGAAAAGTTTCAAAATAGAAGAAACTTTTGCAATATGTTTACATTTTCCTCCTAAAAATGCAGAATTACTTTTCCACAAAATTGTACTATCATGAATACTCCTCTGAAATTCAGCCATGGTGCTGAAATAGCTTTCCTAGTAAATGAAAGGTTACAAATTTCTCAAAAAACAGCATTCACACAGATGGCAAGAAATAAGACATTTGCTTTTAGACTCCTAGTTTTTCAGCAATCTTAAGTACTGCAAACTTGG
The DNA here is from genome assembly GCA_013397865.1 of Struthidea cinerea. Classification (NCBI taxonomy): domain Eukaryota; kingdom Metazoa; phylum Chordata; class Aves; order Passeriformes; family Corcoracidae; genus Struthidea; species Struthidea cinerea. The sequence continues at coordinate 55,132 of VZTI01004251.1, forward strand.
GTTCACAAAGAGTAAGACACTCAGCTTTTCCTAATATTTCCCAAGGATATATAAAACAGGCAGCAGTATTGTTATGCTACTTGTCAAGTCCTTTGAAATGAAAAAGTTTAGTGTTTCCTCTGTTGTACAAACTGAGATTGCAACAAAAATGTTTGTTCACATTTATCTTCTTCATGAATATGCATTTTTTATTTTTGTGATCGTACAGATTTTTAAGTTGAAATTAGAGGAAATCGAGTTCTATCTCCAGTCCTGTAAGCTGACATACAGCCACATGCTGAGCATGAATCCAGTGGTCTACAATATTCTCCTTAGCCCTTATTCTAAACAGGCCTGTATGGATACAGCTGTAGGCAGATTTGTAGCAGCTATGGATTTCTTGCTCACAAATTAATATTTACATTGTTTCTTCAGTTTTTACTACATTATCACTTTTACATTGGAAAACAAATCACCATCTAATTAAGTTTTGGGACTGTAGTCACCCATTCTAGCACTGTCACTACTACACTCAGAATGACATCATCACATTATTAGTAAAAGTATTACGTGAAGTCTTCAATGTAATTGTTTGAAACTATTAATGTGAATACGGCTTTTCTATGTGCATGTGGTATCCAGGTCTGTTCATCCCTTTGCTGTTGACAAGCTGAGACACGGACATGACAGGCCCCCAGTTTGCACCATAATGGCACTGAGACCCTGTCCTCCTTGTTTCTGTTTCTGCTTTGATGCCTGTGAAACAGCCATGCCATGAGCATCAGCCTTTCGTGAGTCTTCCAACTATTCGACTTTGTGGCTACCAGGAGCTGTTTATTATTGCTGATCTATTCATTGTTGGTAGCAGTGTTCCCTCAAGTCTCCCCATCTGCCTCCCAGACCTGCCCCACACTGCTCTCCACAGCCAGCCCAAGCACTGAAGACAGTGAACAGCAGTGAGGAACTGATCCATCATGAGACAGACATAGCAAAAAACTGCTTTCTCAGCTGTCAGACATGCAAAGTGTCTGTCACAAGAGGCTGTGCTGGCCAAATGGGTTTTCCCTTTGGTTGTAAAGGTGAGCTTTCTGTCAAAAGTGGAGACCTTCTGTGAGGTATTTCCTGCAGAGCGCTGGCTCCAACCCCAGCTGCAAACAGCACGTCATCTACACTCAGCCGGCTCTCTCACTTGGTAATACGTACAATCTGGGCAGCTGGCTTTGAAGGAATAAAGACAGCTTGCCTAACTACAATCTGGCCTTTTCTTTCTTTATGTCATGCACTGTACAACAATAGCAGTTTTCACTATCAGCTGCCCTCAGTCAGGGCTTAAACCTTTGCAGATACCAGCAAATCTTCCATTTCACTTCCACGGGAACTGCAGCAGCCAGCAAAGCTACTGAAGCTTTTAACACTTTTCCTGACATTAATTTATGAACACCACCAGAAATTGCATGTGTGTATTTGAAAGGATGCTGCATCCCACTCCTCATCCCCATCCCATTGCCCACAGGATGGCCAGTTCCCACAGGGAGCTCCCATACCGACCACACATACAGCAGGCAGTGTGAGACCAATTTGTTACCTCCTTTGCCTCTGTGCACTCATTTCCTTTCCAAAACTCTGAAATTCAAGCAAGGAATTGAAATTTCAAGTGACTCTGTCAAAAAAACCATTTAAAGACTTGTTACTCTATGGCTTGATATTGATTCAGTAATGCTCCTCCAGCTCCTGCTTTGTGTAAATGAGACAGACTACCCACAGCTTCCCAACACAAAACCTGCGGTGGCTGGTTAGCCTGTGGCACAAGGGACAGAGAGAGCTCTTGGTGAGAGAGTCTCTGGTGCCAGAGACTTACCCACCATGGTGAGGGAAAGCAGCCTGTGCCAGAACGCCCTGTTCTGCTATGCTAATCTACCCCAGTTCTGTGTCCGTGGTTGGACGTTGGCCCTTGCCCCTTGTCACTCCCCCAGAGCTTCCCCATAGGTCCCGTTCCCTAGTCCCGCCTTTTCCCCGCCCCCAGATAAAACCCTGAGTTCAGCATTGTTCTCCTTTGCCTCTGGAACCTTCGACAGTGTCGAAGCAATAAATGTTCCTGTTGGAACACACGGAAAGACCCTTCCTGCCTCTTTTGCCTCCGACTGTATACTGAAGCTAGCCATGCGTTTGCGCGTGCATGCGTGTGAGCCACAGAGCCGGACAGAGACAGTAATAAAAACCCAAACTGTTTCAAAGCCTAGTCTTGCAATGACTATGAAACACACATTATGTAGGTGCTGTTCATCCATGGGAAAGCCCTATAACCCCTCTTGCTTGGAGGAACTTGTATTTTAGAACCAGGAAATACTCACAAGGGGTGTTGTCTTGTATTGCTCTTTGCTTTTTTTTGGCTAGTACCTGGGTTTGCCTTTTATATGACAGTATCAGCTGTAGAGAAAGTCACAGCACTTAGAGGCATCTTTACTCTCCCTGGACATGAATACACACTAATAGCTTAAAACCTCTCAGATCCTAGATAAACCTGTGCCCTTGGAACATCCTTCTGTGCTCTTATCTATGGTCTATAACGTGGCTAAAATCAGGTACAACACTTCTCCATAACAACACATTCATGCTGCTTCTAAAAGTGGATTATGTGAATTCGCGAACAGGCTGGTGATGATGGGATGGTGGGCATGGCAGCTAGCTCCTTCCCAGGGACTGGAGCTGTCCCGGGCTGTGCTTCTAGGGAAGGTAGCTGTGCTATAACTGCACATCAAGAAATGGAAAGTAACAAAAGCATATTAAAAAAATGAGGAAAAGGTGGCATCTGCACCAATTCAAGTTCTCCATAACGATGGCCTCCGTTAGCAGTCCCAGGATGGTAACAAACAGAGATACAGGACTTGTCAGCCCACAAAGCAGGTTTAAAATGGTTGGGGATGCCCCAAATCACACATTTGTACCCCAGCAGGGCTGCCTCATGCCTTCAGTTCTCTAGGAAAAGCAAATTGCAGAGGGTGTGCTTTAGGGCATGGGGTGTCATCTCATTCCTTTGGCCCTGCACGCTCTAACTAGGAGCAACACTGATTTCTTTTCTCCTGGGTAATTCAAATGAAGATTGAGAAATTGTTAAAAAATGAGAGGGATGGGGGAATACATATGTGTTATTACCAAACTCTATTTAGCAGTAAAGAAAAGAGATGAGTAAATCTGAAGGTTTTATGATCTTTAAAGCCAACCCTGGTGTCCTCCATAAGCCAACAGTGGTCTTTTAAACACAGTTATAATATACCTATACATCACCTCTCTGTTGCTTCATCTGAATCGTTAATGTCACAATGAAGAAAACAGTCTTACTTCCTAGGTAATTACTGCATATCTATTAAAATGAATTAAGTCTCTATTGAAAGGGCTTGTTTGTTCTATATCCATCCTGCTAATGTGTATCTTTTCCTTCATTATATCTGGTAAGCTGTCAAGCTCGCTATGTTGGGGAAATCAATAATTAAAGAGCTTTACAGTAATTACTCCAATAACACACATTCTTGCCACTTAAAATACAAATTAAATACACTAAATTAAAATGTACACTGTCGACAGACAAATATAGGTATGTCAAGCACTAGCCCTCAAAGAGTATCGACACTGCTCAGAAAGTCATTACATTGAGCAACAAGTATCCTGCAAAATATTTTACAGAGTATTTTATTTGCTCATTGGTGTTTCTTGCCAGTCTGTTTCAAGATATGAGATGTGAGTCAATAACAGAAGCACAGCAAGCACAGAAAAGACCGTGCTATTCTCATGCTGCACAAACAAATTAGTGTCATTTGCAAACAAATTCAGTACAACTGACCTCCCGGCCCTGCATCTGATCCAGTATTTACAACAAATGCCTACATGGATACATATACAATATGAATGCAATTTAAAATATATACATACAAATAAATATTTTAATGTATTTATTTATAAGTATATATTCACTGATTTGATAACATACATGTTCAGATGCATAAGACACCAGGCATTTTTCTTATTTCAGGAGGGTTCTTTTAAAAGGAACTGAATACAGGTCATTTAATTATCTTATAATCCAAAAATTAGTATTTTGGCGTATTCTAATAAAAAAACCCCAACATGTACAAACAAGTGTAGATGGGGACATGTAGGCATGTTCATCCCCAATTACACTAAATGCTTAAATTGCAATAGCTAACTTCACATTATTAATCCCCTAATTATAGGGGAGACTGATGACAAATTTTTAATAACATGGGTTCATGAATACGAGAGTTGCACAGCTAAAATAAGAGAGCCTGTCCTCTCACACCCACCCCAACTGCTTCCCTACACCTCAGCCACTTTCAGCCTGACACAACCTCATGGTAAAACTGATTTGGGATGAGAAGGTCTAATTTTCCTCTTCATCATTGTCATTCACCATTACCCCAGGGCTGGAGTAAGGATGGAATCACCATCCCTGGAAGTGATCGAAAGGCATGTGGATGTGGAATTTGGGGATATGGTTTAGTGGTGAACACTGTGGTGCTGGGTTAATGACTGCAGTCAATGATCTTAGAGGCCTTTTCTAACCTTAAGGATTCTATGAAGGTGGGGCAGGAGCCAGGAATAAGTGTCAAACTGCTGCTTTGCTGGGTAGCAGAGAAAGAAATCATGACCTGAAAATCATAAAACTGAGATATCTGGAAGTCTTGCTGAAGGACCAACTCCAGCATTGTATTTTCCTTTAGGCCAAATTCTCTATTGAGGCAGTAATTTTAATGGCTTAGGCATATCTGTTGAGAAATGAACATTTCTTATTTTAGGTCTTATTTTAGAATAACGAATAATTTCTTCTTACCTACCTCAGGCAAAACGGGTTGGTTTTTTTCTAGAAGGGGAATAAAAATAAGCAATCCTAAACCCCATCTGAAGTCATGACAGGCAAAAAATCCTGAAATTACTTAGAAAAAGAAATAATCTGACATGATATGCTATATTCAAACCTAGTCTCATTTTAAGTATCACTTTTTCATAGTTTGTAATAGGTGTCTGGGCCCCAAATGTGGAATTAACCAGCAAATCCCAATTTCCCAATTGTGCTGCAGTATATATTAACATGATCTTGATTTTCCTATTATCATATATATAGAACAATTTTCTTTATTGGACATCACTAGCAAGACTTGAGGGATGTGGCAGTGACTTCAAGGTCCCTGTTTGAAGCCATGTTCCTCTCTGGGAAGCTTTGTGATGTGCTTCTACAACGAAGTGGAGATCAGGGCCCACAGAGTTATTTAGGCTTTTCTCTCATTTATGGAAAAGATGAGATTCTCTCTTATTTTTTTGTTCAGGTAAGACACTGATACTCAATTTTTGCTGAGATAATCACTTGACATTTCACAAAGTATCACAGTATTCTTCCTTACAAAATAAGCCTTCCTCATGCCTTAGGTAAAGGAAATGAATGTACTAGACCAGTGTCACTGAAAGACTAAAACCTTCAGCCCATGCACCTTTTTGGGAGACAACCACAACTCCGTCTAGTCTTACTGACTCCTGATCTAATGGGCTGAACTTTCACCACCAATGACTGAGTTAATTTCAAGGCCACTGGTTTACACAGGCACATATAGGATTATTTTAGATGTTGACATGAAAAAGCTTTAGGTGAGATCGAGTGGGGCACAGAGGGAGCAGGCAGAGCTGCTGCCTTATCGAAGAACCATAAAACAGTTTGGGTTGAAAAGGTTCTTCAAGACTGTCTCATTCCAATCCCCCTGCCATGGGCAAGGACACATTCCACTAGACCAGGTTGCTCAGAGCTCCATCCAGCTTGGCCTTGAACACTTCCAGGGACGGAGGAACCCATGACTTCTCTGAGCAACTCGTGCCAGTGCCTCACCACCCTCCCAATAAGGAATTTCTAATACCCAAACCAAAACTACTCTCTTTCAGTTTAAAGCCATCTTGTCTCTACCCCTACCTTGGCTATCCTTTGTGTTTCTGTTTTCACTCTGTGTTGGCCTGCTGCTCATACATAAAAAGTGTGTTTTGACAGCGGGGAAGTGATTCGCTGGCAGAGCCTGAGCATGATCTCTGCCCTCACTGAACCTGAAGGCAGTGCTCTGCATGAGAATGAGTGAACTTGAGATGGGGGCATTCCACATGCTCAATGTACTTTCAGTATCACACAGGTCAGGAAAGGCTAAGAGGTGTGGAAGAGACCGGAGAGGGAGTAAAGTGTAATCACAGGGAGAAAGGGGAAAAAAAGACGGCAGCAAAAAGATCAGCTGTGAAAAAAGCTGCATCCACTGATGCTTAACACTGCTATCACACAGAGCACTGCTTCTCTGTTTTTTATAATACATATTTTTTTTGCTTTATATGCTTCTATTTATATTTAACAACATCTACAACATCTTTTATTCACCCTCTCTGCACCCAAATAATAAAAATAAAAAATCAGAAGGCAAGCACCACTGGGACTCTAAGCTAACGCTTATACGCTTCTGATGGCAGCATAAAGAGAACAGCATCATCATGGTCTCTTGACCTACATGGGAAGCACGGCTATTGTGCTGAGGCAGCATAGAAAAAGAGATAAAATGCTTTCCCTTGAAACAGCTATGAAGTAATGCAGACTCTGCTGTGTGCTAAGTGTTTCTTGCCAGACACGGCTACTGCTGATCTGGCAAACGCTGGAGTGCTTTTTCCCCACACATTGCTTCAGGAAATAAAAACTAAAAAATCCAAGAAAACACTTGAAATAGAGCTGAAGTTGATTTTTTTCTGCCTTTTCAGTTTTGATGCTAGATAGGTGTTTGACATCTCCCTTGACTACATCTGTGTTACTCTAATTCATTATTCTCACCCTGATTTTAAACTGGGTGAGTATTATTAATTAACAGGATATGGCAGCAGCTTCTGAACTGATGCCCTGCCTGTATTACATCTGGGAAATGGGATTGTATCAGCCTTCAAAAAATATAAATAGTGTGTGAGATGTGTAAGTTATGCATTATCCATGCCTACTAAATTAACAACAGATAAATGAAGTGTACCCTTTTCATCATACTCATCCAAAACTCTAAAAAAAAAGACTGCCAAGCTACCATTAGTGGCACGATTTTCAAAAGAAAGCCGTAATTTCTGGATGTCTGATACTTCTGTCACATCATGCTATTTGTAAGGTATTTGTCATTTTGGGTCATGCTCTCCCCAGACTGGAATCTCCTCTGCCCTCTCTGCTTATTCTCCACAGAAGGGTCATTACTTTAGGAGGGTGAGATATCAGTTTTAATAATTTTAAGTTAATATTTCTGGCAGAAATGAGTAAAGACAACAATTGTATCTCATTAGCTCATTAGCTAATTATTTCAGACCTGGGAATAAAGATATGTTTGCCAGCCCATTTCCCCACTTTGTACCAAAAATCTCAACCACTATAATGGAGTGCCAGAAACTACATTGCACCTCCTCTTTTTGGCTGAAAAGAAGTTTTTCTAGCAGTTTCTAAAAATACTATGAAAGCTATACCACAAATGAATATGCCCTGAAATATGCAGCATAGTAGTGAATGTGAAACTTCTTATAAAAAAAGGTATGTCCAGATTTTCTGTGAATTTATTTAGGGTATGGATTTTCCAGGTGCCAAATCAAACACTAAATACAAATATTTATTAAACATTGCGATGATCCTGCAAGACATAACAAATACAAATACCTGACATGACATGCACCTAGTTTTTATATTGGTAAAGAAAATGTTCATTTTTTAATTATACCATGTTGCTTATTTCAGTTGCAAAAAAAAGTAAAGAATAATGGGTGCTCACAGAGGCACACCAAATTGATACATTTTCAGATCCTGAGCTGCTTGTTATGGCAGGTTCCCAATAAAGGGGATTTGTGGGGTGATAACCTCCCCAGCCACAACGTACATCTATAAAGACCAATAAAAGAAATTCTTTGTTCAAGCCAGTTTTTAAAAGTAATAATTATAAAAAATGCAACCTTGCTTTTTTTACATTATTATGTGGTCCCTTCAAGCAGTGAGATGGAGCTGTAATTTTTGCTAATTAAGATATCATTATTACCCTGTGCATACTGCTCAAAGGAGCTTGAGAATGTTAAGGTCTCTGAAGAGAATCCCTTACTCTTTCTGCCTGCTGATTTTTTATATTTGCCTACATACCTTTTATATCACTAGTAAACACCTAGGATTCATTCAGTCCTAGTGAGCAGCAGGCTTATACTGACTGTCCAGTTTTGTCCAATGATGACATGCAATCATTTTCAGTGTCTGATAGCTTAATAGTAAGTACCCATTTTAATGCTATGCCAACTCCATAATCCCACAAAACTGAATACATCGAAATGCATACCTCCTCTATTGTATTTAGTTAGTAACTTGCTAATATTATTAATCTGTTCCAGTAGTTTCCTAAAATTCTCCAGTTGGAATAGGACATTATTTCATGATTGAAAAATCAGCAAAAATAAAATGAGCAGCTGTTAACCTTAGCAATCACAGGCCACATGCATAAATGCATAAAGCACTCATTTTTCAAAAACTTCTTTTTTTTCTCCCTCTCCATTTGTTGAAATCCAAGTTTGGATACACCAAGATGTTGCCAATTAATCTAACGCACACAACAGAATGATCACTTAACTCTAAGCAAATTGTTCATATTGCACATTACATCCCTGTTCATATTTACTTTACAGCTTTACATTTGGAAGTAGCCAATAGCCTCGGTAGCATTTACTGCTCCGGTATTTATAAATCCAGATCAAGCAGGATGGAGTGCAGTGAGAATCAACGGAACCACTGAAACACCACCAGGCTTCACACTTCTACTATCAAATCTCTGCCAAGAATGTTACTTCTAAATGTTGATTATTGAAGGATTATCCAGTGTCAGAGTCACTGCCATAGAAGTCATTCTAAAATAACTACTTGCCTCTAATTTGAAAGAGTGATTAAAAAAAAAAAATTGCTGATGAGAAACAAAAATAGAATGTGGAAAATGGGTCCATAAAAGAGGAGGGGGGAGGCAGATCTGTCAGGACAGCAGCTGTGAGATGGGGGCTGGCCTTGCTCTGCATGAAAGGGTAAGCCCTCCATGGGTAAATGTAAACTGGGAGAGGAGAAAACCAGGTTAGACAGACTGGTATCATTAAAACTGGATGAAAAACATGAGGCTGGAGAACAAGACTAGGATTCTATCTGGGTATAAAGACCATGAAGAGATTTGGGAGCCTTACTAGGAAAGACTTGGCTTCATTAGGCATCAGGAAAAACAATGGGACAGGAATAATTAGGGGACACCCTAAAATGACCAGGTTAGGGAACTGGGCAGTTTCTCCTACAGGGTGCCTGGAAGAGGAGTCATTGTGGCATCTTGCCATGCTGTCTTCCAGCAAACATTCCTCTGTGGTGCCTCTCAGGGACAGCAACTTCTGCCACCAGCTCCTCTCAGTCAAGGACAGAGGGCCCTGATGAGTAACAAAAGACATCAAGTGGATGCCTCATTACAATTTCTTCCTTTAAAATCATAGGCAGCTGCAATTCAAGACCTACACAAAAGAACATCAGGAAGGCTGTCATCGCTAAGAAGTTAAGAAATGCATGAAATGAATGGCTCATAAAACCTCCCTCCTCCATATGCAGATGTCTGGCAACCCAGAACACAAGCCACACAAGGCAGCAGGACTCATATTGGAAAAACACTTTCAAAATTACCATTTCTTAATTTTTGACTGTTTTGCAACCAGAAAAAAAATTGCTTCTTTAAACACTTGGTGCCATTTTTATGTACTTTGCTAGGGGACTTCTGAATGCCACAATTACAGTGAGGCACATGCAACATCACATTCTTTGTCCCTGCTCTCAGAGGCTCAGTATTGAAATTGAATCTCCTTAAGATCATCAACCTTTTTGTTCAATGTATGTAATCTTTTCTAATATGAACTTATATGTAGGTTCTGTAGCATAAATTCCTTCAGGCACACACTAATGCTTTTTCCTCCTGGACTAAATAGTTGAAATAAGCTGCTTTGAAAGCTGCCACCACGACATAAAACACTATCTGCCACTTCCTTCACTGCCAGTGGACAATATTATTTCATAAACAATCTAGTTCTGGGCTGATGTTGCCCACAGTTAAAAAAAAAAAAAAAAAAAAGCCACAAAGCCAAAAGGTAATCTTTTCAAAACATGCATTTTAAGCATCCCATAAGGTCTAACCATATGTACAGTGTGACATAAAAATAAATGGGAATATTTCCACACTACAAATTAAGTTGCTTGTGGAAGCAGAGGAGAAACAGTGGCAGAACAGTTGTGGCATCTTGCTAGAGATGCAGAGGGTTTTTCCAGACTCCTAGCAAAAATCCCCCCTACTGACAGCTGTAATGGGCACACGTGTCCATGGCCTCACAGAAATTGTAGCTTTAACCCTGTGAGATGATCTAATGGCACCTCAGAGGCTTTGACCTTGATCATCAATGCATTCAGGGACCATTTATATTTCAGGTGGCACTCATCCTCAAATAAGAAAAATAGTTTTATGTCAATTCAATGCTTCTCCAAAGGTAACTGCTTTGTAGATTTGCTTCACTTTTTGTGAGAAAGATTCTCCTGAGAGCAGAGTCAACCCAAACCAGCCATGGAGCACTGACCACTCCAGCACCTTAGGGGAGGAACTGCACATCATCTCTTGATCTCATTCTTTGTTCTCTGGACTCCCAAACCAGAATAGAGCAGCCCTGGCACTTCAGGGTATTCCCTTTTTACCCCAGAACACTATTGAAATGATTGTGGCCATGGCATACAGAGGCATCTGAAGGAAAGTTATGAAAAGCATTAGTGAATTTTCAAACACAAAGCCTTTTTCCCCAGAGAAAAGGAACAAAGGAAGAACATAAACACAACCAGCTAATACATATTACCATTCATTTTCCCAACCTTAATGACTCTATGATTCTGTACTTTCTCAGTAACTTCTACAGATGAATCTTTAACCAGATCATCTGAAATGGCAAATCACAACTGAACTTTGAGAGTACTCTTCCTTTATGATAATATACCTATCTTTGACCTCTTACTTATCAATGTAGTATCTGCCTGCCTGCAACTGCATAGAAACAACTTAAAAAGCCAGTAATATCTTGATCCTGCTTTACTCAAATGACTGCTGCAACTGAAAGTTAGAAGTAGATGAAAACCTATTTTCACTAATGCAATAACAGTAATTCCATAAACATATTAACAATTTCCTGCCTCACTCCTAATTTTATTTTCTCTCCATTATATTCATTTAGAAAGATAACGATACCATTTGTTATTCTGTCTAATCTTTGTTCAGCATCCAGGCTAGGTGCAAGACAAATGAGATTGTTGGCATTAGACAAAAAGGCAGATATCATGGGATATAATTTGGGTATAACAAATTATTGGGCAGGTATGTACCTGTAATTGGTACTTAGTTCTGCAGGTTTATTACAAATATGGTACAGTTTTAATAGGTACACAATGTGCTTCCAGGTATTACTTGAGAGAGTAAATATTACTCAGGCAAGTTCAACAGGATTCAGGGAAAATCCTCAATGATGAAAGCTCACAGAAGCCAGTGCTGCGTGAGTTGGGATTGATCAATATGTTCCGTGTAATTTATGGGGGTTTTTTGTTTGTTTGTTCTATTTTTGATTGGTGTTTGTTTTGTTGGGTTTTGTTTGTTTGTTTGTTTGTTTTAACTTTATTACTTCAAATTAAATTTATCTCTAATTTCATTTGTAGAAAATGGAGACAAAACATTAAACCAGCACGCTTTCAAATAAATCCTAATTATGTACAAATGCAAATGCATCAACAGGGCTTGGACATGCAATTAGATAGCTAATTATTATAAAAAGAAGACTACTCCAGATTGTAATACACACTGTCAGGTCCTACATTCACAAATGTATCATCTTAAGTGGCCAGGGGAGGACCTTCTGCTATTTTTCTTGGGAGAGAAGTGATGTTTGGAGTCACCAGGGGGATTGATAAGAGCCTGCCATAGTAGGAGGTGTTGATGTGTCATCTCCTGCTTTTCTGGCAGGAGCTTACAAGAGAAATGGCAGGACTGGGAGGTTGGTTAGAAACATTCCTAAATTGTGGCTTTCTCCTGGGTGCTGACAGCTGCACCTGGGCTCCCATGGGAGCATCAGAGAGATCGTAAGAACTGGGCAAGAAGCATATTTACCTATTCCATCATTTCAGTATTCTCTTATCTGAGGGATTTTGAATGAGGAGTTCCACTAAAATGAACGTATTTTTACAGTTCTGCTTGTCTGCAAAGAAACTTCTTCATGAAATCTTGCCTGTATAAGTTTTATTCAGGTCTGTCCATAATCCTTTGAAAGCCTGATGTCTCTTACAAACACACAGCCCGACCCAGAGGCACCACTCCAACAACCACCCACCAGGAGCAAAGCTGGGAGAAAGGGAAACCAAAGTGCTCCAGAAAAAATTTCCATCCCATGGCTGCTAAAGGAGTATAGAACTCACACAAAGAAAAAGAAGAAACCTCCTATGCACAAGCCACCAATCAGCAGAATATAATTAGACCAAGATCATGATAAAAATAGATTTGCCCAAAAAAAGATCTGGAAGAAGCAGCAACTTGCTAATGATATGTACCTCATGAGCTTCTCACTTGCTGATGTGAAGGAGATCTTAATCCTCCTAGAAAAATCACCAGAGTTTAATAAAAAGCTGTGTTTATATATTTTTAAAGCATTTTCCTGTTGATAATTGTTGAGCTTTTGACGGGAAAAGCTTTTACTCCAACAGATAATGTCTCCACATTTCCAGATGTTTTGGAGACTTGATATATCATGGCTCTGGTAGCAATTAAGAGAATGCAACATGAATCCACCTGACATAAGTAATCTTTTTGTACCATGATTTTGCCATGTAATATTTCCAGCTGCATTCTTTTTGAAATGCTATTACTGCTTACAGAAATGCAAACCAATTCTGTCATTTATGTTTTTTCCCACTGTACCAAACACACAAAAAGAATAAAAAGACTGAAAGTATTTTACAGCATTCCTAATTCCCTTTGCCTACAAGGAGCAAAAACAGTTTTCCAGAACAGCCCATGAATCGAGCATCATATGAAATGCAGATGGCAGCACTGCTCAGCATGCATTCATCCACACCATCCAACCTCCCTGCTGGACCACTCCCCATTCAATGGTGTGAGATTGATTCAACTGAACAATTCCGCTCATTCCTAGAGTTACACATTACAAATGGCAGTAACAGTAAAAAGCATGAGCAGACATGGGGGTAGGAGAAGACAGGAGCCAGATGAGCCTTGGTTTAAGAGTAAATTTAGCCTAGCAATCTTGGGCAGCTGTATCACAATGGGATTTGTCATAAGTACGTTTAGATCCCATATGACCAGCGTGAGTGCACTTGGGAGAGAACAGCTAACACTGTCACATGGCCTAGGTGGCACTCCATGTACCTGATTCTGCTTCTGCCCTTTGGGGTTTTTTTAAAAAGCACTCTCCGGAATTTCTCTGCATATATAAACCCCTCACAACTCACCTGCCTTTTTAAAGGCTGTGCTTTGAAGCAGCTACTCAAAATAAATAATATCCTATTATGTGAACAGCTCTATTGTAAGCACGGACACAATAGCTAAGGTGAAATTGACCACAGGGATTAAAGGACTGCAGCACTTTTTCTTTAATCAGTACATCCCATTTTTTTCCAGGTATACAGTACCACAGTTACTACAGTCTGAGATAATTTTCCTCTCAAAAGCTCCTTCTGTTTCCCCTTTTTTCTCACTCACATACTTCCACATTATTTCTGTTTTCACAAAGCTTAACTTGCTGTAAGACTAACTTCTGTTCTTATTCCAATATTCTGGGGACTTTTATGATTTTTTGTTTTTCAACAAAGGAACAAAGTCAAGGCATACCAATTGCAGACACCAAAAACATAGAGTAGGAAAATGCTTATAGTCAGGAGCCACAAGAAAAAAACCCTCAAGCTGCTTAAACACTATACAGACTGGATAAATACATTGTATATCCAGTGTCCTATTCCCGCTGATATCTTTGATTATTTAGGCAACAGTCTATGTCAAAATCCATTTCAATAATACCCTAACTGGCACAGCAGCCTTTTCTCATTTAGTAGATTCAATCACTACTTGCTGATGGAAGGCAGAAATCACAGCTAAAAGATGCCATTTACAGTACATTTCTCCCATGACTGTAATGTTTTTATCACTTACAATCTTTTGGACAAGATTCCATATCTTGTTCAATGTATCATGAAAAGGGAAAACAAACGTGAGGCAGCAGCAACAGCTTTGTCACATCTTTACTGAACTCATCAATCTATATTTGTACCGTCAGTGAACCAAAAACTAGGCTGGACAGCAAAAACCCCAGAACAGTGCCTGCAGCCTTGGGCCTTTTTTACCCTCCAATGCAAATAATTTGCCTATATTTCATATAGCTAGAAGTCACATCCATTATTCAATTATTCAAAATACTTCGGCATAATTCATATTTTATGAGCCCGGAGTAAACCCAGGTTAGTTGGTTTGTGTCAGATTATAAATCTAATCTGGGTACTCAAAGCACTCAGGTCAGATTAGCAGTATTTCATTCTTTTCTCAGATAAAATCATTACATTGAGAAGTACTCATCATGTACAGTTGAAAAGGGTAAGAAAACTGTCATTAAACAAATTGTGTTGTTTTAGCACGGCCTGGTTTTTGGTAGCAGGGGGGCCATAGAGGTGGCATCTGTGAGAAGCTGCTGGAAGTTTCCACCATGTCCAGCAGAGCCAATCCCTGATGGCTCTGAAGATGGACACGCTGCTGGCCAAGGCTGGGCCAATGAGAGAGGTTGGTAATGCCTCTGTGGTAACATATTTAAGAAAATCAAAACAAAGCAGTATAGTTTTTCTTCTAGCCAGCGAAGAGGAGGAGGTGAGAACATGTGAGGGAAACAACATGGAGACACCAAGGTCAGTGCAGAAGGAGGGGCAGGAGGTGCTCCAGGCACTGGAGCCGAAATTCCTCTGCAGGCCATGGTGAGGACCATGGTGAAGCAGCTGTGCCCCTGCAGCCTGTGGGGATCCACGGGGGATGCAGAGATCCACCCGCAGCCCATGGGGATCCATGGGGGATGCAGAGATCCACCTGCAGCCCATGGGGATCCACGGGGGGTGCAGAGATCCACCCGCAGCCCCTGGGGATCCACGGGGGATGCAGAGATCCACCCGCAGCCCGTGGGGATCCACGGGGGATGCAGAGATCCACCCGCAGCCCATGGGGATCCACGGGGGGTGCAGAGATCCACCCGCAGCCCATGGGGATCCACGGGGGATGCAGAGATCCACCCGCAGCCCGTGGGGGAGGTGCTCATGCTGGAGCAGGTGGATGCCTGGAGGAGGCTGTGATCCAGTGGGAGACCCGGTGGAGAGAGGGGCCCTTGCTCCCAGGCTGGAGCAGCCTGTCCTTGGAGGACTGTGCCCCATGGAAGAGTGACCCATGCCGCAGCAGTTTGGGAGGGCTGTGTGCCCGTGGGAGGGGCTCACGCTGCAGCAGGGGCGGTGGGACTGCCGCTCGTGAGAGTGGGCCCACGCTGGAGAAGTTCACGGAGAACTGTCTGCCGTGGGAGGGACCCCACGGTCTCACAGGGGAAGGACTCCTCTCCCCGAGCAATAGAGAAAACCTTGGGTGATGAACTGACCAAACCCCTGTGCCCTGTCTCCCTGAGCTGTCGGTGGGCAGGAGGGAGGGGCTGGGAGAAAAAAGGTGTTTTTAAGGGCTTATTTTACTTCTCATTATCCTTCTCTGATTCTGCTAGTAATAAATTCACTTCGCAACTTTAAGTTGAGCCTGTTTTGCCCTTGAAGTGTTTTCTCCCAGTCCTTATCTCAACTCCTGAACCCTTCGTTAATTTTTTTTCTCTCCTCTGCCCAGCTGTGGTGGGGGGAGGGTGAGTGAACGACTCTCGTGGGTGCCTGGCGTTGGGCCAGTGTCAAACCATGATGTGAATGAAAACGCTTTCAAATAATAAGACCCATCCAATCTTTGTTGCATAAGGAAAGAAATATATATAATCAAAAGTAATAGAAGTGTTTCACATATCTCTTTTCCTACAAAACATAAAAACCCCAACCTAAAAATATCTGGGAAACACTCATTTCTAACAGAAAACATTCATTTTCAGAGTTCTTTGGGGTTATATATATTTCTGGCTGGGTAAGTAGATTATCTGAACTAATTTTCTTTCCCTGCACATTCTGTACACTGAATTGAGGAGGAAGGAGATGTGGTAGGTTTTTGCAGTAAGAAACGTTCGCTTGAGGAATTCCCTCTGATGTGTTTATCTGATGTGCTATTGACAACATTAACTAATGACTATTCATTATATCAAGTGAACATCTTTACAGCTTGCTCCCCAGTCTGCCAAGAAGAGCAACAACAAAGCCATTAGGAAGCATCTGAAAATCCTGCAAGGATACTCTTTCTGGGAAGCCCCAAATAATCTTGTCTTCCCAGATGGTCTCCTCATTTCACATGGGGAAAGGCCCTCATTCTAAGAGGTGTTAAACATTATATCAGTCAATAAAATTTCATCTGTAGGCTCAAAACTGAGAACTCGTTTTGCAAAACCATTAAAACTCCATAATATTCAGTCTGCAAAGATTGCTTTTCTTGTTACCATGTTGTATCTTCAATTTCCATGACAAAAATGCAAACACTACATAAAGGGTGCAATGGTTTTAGGTCATATCTTCCAAGGATGCTACCTGGCAGTAAAATGCAGAGCTGGATACTGCTTATTTGTTGACTGTGCACAGTGGCTGTGGTTTGTTTCCCTCAACCTCCCTTTTCCAACTTCACCTCAGCTCTGCTTTGCCCTTTTTGCAGCTGATTTCTTGCTTATCTGTTACATTGCTTGTGTCCTCTGCACTAAGGTTGTAGAAGCCAAAGAAGTTGTTCTAAAGAAATTGTCTTCAACCTTTTCTTGCAAGGATGAGAACTCCCTATTCACTCTGCATAGACTGTGAGTGCTTAGCCTGTCTTTGAGGAACTAGAAAGACTTTGAAATTTCACCAGAAAATATCAGATTCTCCTTACTGCTGTGAACCTTCTTCAAGCTTACATTTAGATAAGCAATTAAACTAGAAATAACAATTATTGTCATCAACTTTTCTACTCACACTGAAGGCAAAACTCATTGGATCACTGATGATCCTCAGTACCCTCATGTCTTAACCTGACTTTCAATGACTAAAATTATTTGTTCATGTTATCAGAAGTCTCAAGGAACATTATTTATTACTGTTTCATCAACTGTACCTGAGTTTCTATCATCTTCATAGACAGGTAAACCAAATAATAAGTTTGCGTCAAAGGCTGATGGTCATGAAGGAACAGACAATCCGAACAGAATCTTTCATCATCACTTACATTTTTAATTGGCATAAATGAAAACAAGATCAAATGCTTGAGGTAGAGTCACTCTTTCAGAAAGGAAACAAAAGAAGGATCTTGTCATCCTTGCATTTTGGTGATGCCAGATGAAGGTGGACAAGCACCCAGTAATAGCCAACTACACACCCTGTGTTTGCTGTAAGCAAATAATTGGCCTGCAGACATGACATGCCAAAATCAGTAAGTGCACCTGTAGGGATTCTCTAATTTACCCTGCTGCAAACTGAGAGTACAGGGTAACTGGTTATCCACAAAGGGTATGATTACCCAACATGGAAAGGACTTTAATGACCTTGCAATGCCCTCTCTTTGATAACCACTTTCTGTGTGTGATCAACAGCATGAGGCTGCATACCACACTGTGGAGTTAATAAACAGTTTCTCTAGGAAATCTCTTCCAAACTACCAAGTGACTACACACTTCCATGCATACAGATGACCTCTACATAACAGTAAATTCTCAGGTGGTATCCGAAAATGACAGACCTATCTGTAAAATCATTCTTTCATCAATTTAAATGTTTGACAGCATCCAGCAGACTTAACTTTTAAGCAGAGATATAGTAACTTGCCCTATTTTCAGCAGTCTGAAATTTGAAGGTGAACACAGATTAATTACCTCTTTTCTTAAGCCATTGCCATTTTTAAGATAGAGCTTCAGCTATCTAACAGAGAATATGCCTATAAAGTAAGGATTAAACAAACTCAGAATTGAGTAGATGCTTTATTTGAGATCAAAAGATAGGCAGGTGTCAAAATTCATCTTTGATAACACACCATCCACCAGCTTTGATTCTGCTCCTAAAGTTTACATTTTTCTTTCCAGTGCTACAGTGATGACATTTCACACATCATTCTACACTTCATATTCTCCTATAAAGATGATTTTCATTCTTGTTTCTAAGCTGTATCCAAGCTTAACTCAAGCTTTGCATTTTTGATAAAGTAAATAATATAAAAAATACAACGGGCAAAAAATACATTATTTCCTATTTTAGACTCCCCACTGATTACTAGCAGAAGGCTCTGTGTACCCCATTAAGAAGCATTAAGCTACTGTGTACAAACTTTCCTCCTAATGGCTTGTTCTTTCAGAGTAACATTACCTCATTAGCATGGTGGAATGAGTTTGGGTAAATGAATGGTACCTATATTGTCAGTAAAGCTGCAATACTATTACATATGTACTTCTCTGGGGAGATTCAAGTAAGATTTAAATCAATTCACAGCACATTTTTTTATTATATAAGAAGGGGAGGAAAACTGGTACATCTGGTGTGAGCTGACCTTCCCTTGGGACACAAAACTATTGATCCTGTTTTGTCCAGCATCTGCTAGATGTCATGGTAAATGCAATTAAATATGCGGTATGCTGTAATTCTCATTTGTCATGCTTTCCTGCAGGTAGAAAGAACCTTTCCAAATTTTAATATATTATCCTTATAATATGTGAGCCCACTGTCAAGTAACAACAGCTGGACCTTACTAATCATGAGGAAAGTTCACTTCACATTCCCTTCTGAACTCAGACCTGTGATGTTTCTCTAATGAACAGGTTACAAATTCCTCATCATCTGATTTATTTATTGTGTATAGGGCACCATCTACTACATATACAACATCACAACAGAGCAATTTAAATAAACAAAGCACTTTAACACAGAGAAATGGATGTTATTAGTATGTTGGAAGAATACCTGCATTCACTAATAATTCATATGATGCCTTTCTGGATTTAAAATAGACTTGGTATCACAGATCCAAATGATTTTAAATGCAAACTTCGCTTCACTAACCAATTCAAGGATGTGTGCATTATCCAGATAACAGCTGGTCTTTTATTTGTGTTCCAGACAGAGATCATGCACCAGATAACTGTTTCATTCTTAGCCAACAATATCACATTGAGCTTTATATCTTTTTTACACAGATGAAAGATTAAGACCTGTGCTATATATCCATGGCATTCAGAGACCATAACCTCCATTCATTCATGTATCTCACTCACTTCTTAATATTTGGCAGCCATACAGTCCTGAATGGGCCAAAAATCAACCTATACCATTCCTGTACCAGCCACTTCAGCACAAATTAATAAGATTTTAAATAAAATGTCTGTTGGTTTTTTTTTTTTTTTTTGGGTGCAATTTTGAAGTAATTCACATAACAGTAGGAAATCAAGTCAGTAGGAGGGAGCTTTAGAAGATTCAGAGTCTGGTCAGTTTTTGAAAGAGTTGTTAGTCATTGTTAAGAACTAGAGCTCAGAAAAATGTTTCAAATTTAAAAAATAAGGTTTTTTTCTGTGTAACACAGGTATCACTTGCATGAGGGGTTTAGCAATATCTTCAGTGAATTCTGACTGCAGCAATTACAAAGCAGTTGCTTTTACAGGTAACTTGCTTAAGATTTTGACTAAAAACACGCCAAACAACTCCTCCTGCAAGTCCTCAGCCTTAGAAACTTCTTTACAGAAAGTCTATTCTTTGGTACCACCACGCACCACAGTGTTACAAGCCAAAAACCAAACTCCACACCACTAAACTAAAGCAACCCACCTCTGAAATTTCATCAGGAGCCTCAAATCTGCATTTCTATGAGCACTGGAATAAAGGTGGAAAAGCCTGGCCATATAGATCGCATAAGAAATCTTCAGAAACACACTGACTTGCTCTAGGGAAACCTTCTAGTAAAACACCGTAACTCTTTCAAAGCAAGAGCTGTTATTCACAACAGCTTTGCTCAACATCAGGATGAACTTTCAGAGAGATTTACCTATGGAGAAAAATTTATAGATTTACCTATAGAGAAAAAAGCCAGACTTCAACATAAAAATTGCAATTCCCAGACGTGCTGGATTTTAAGATGCACCTTTCCTTCATATTTGAATAGCACCTCAGACAGATTTAATAAATCTCAGACAGACTGCTGAATGACTGCATGTGAAGTACAGCACCACACAGTAGGAATAAAGCTCTGACACTGAGAGATCTGTAATGGAAAATCTCTCAGACTTCGCAGGCTTTTACTAAATCTACAGCCTAAATTCCTTTGTTCATCAGAGCTACAGGGAAATTAATATGGCCTTACAGCCCTTGAGCCAACTGAATTGGGTACTACAATCTGTGCTAGCCAGTTAAATGGTTTTCAGTAGATCTTTTTCTTTTCCCATCCCTTTCAGATGCTCAGACCACTATGGGAATCTGAGCAGGAAGACTGCTTCTGTCAATTCAAAGTGCAGAAAGCCATTGCATTTCTTTTGGTGGACATGAAAATCATAATTCTTCATAATTAGGAAGAAATTCTTCACTATGAGGGTGGTGAGACACTGGCACAGGTTGCTTAGAGAAGCTGTGGATGCCTCATCCCTGGACGTTTTCAAGGCCAGCTTGGATGGAGCACCTGGTCTAGTGGACGGTGTCCCCACACATGGCAGAGGGATTGGAACCAACTGAACTTTAAGGTGCCTTCCAACCCAAACCATTCTACGATTCTATTTGAGAAAATGTCTCCATCAACTGAATTAAGACTTACTCCATTTTCCATTATTTTTGGGACAAAGACACAAAAGAAGTTGGGTGAAATTACTCTTTTTGGAGAAGGGTTGAAAATAAATACTTCTGGTGCAGGGGCAGCTGATTTTATCCATCCAGTCAGACCAATGCAATGACCATATGTGCTGTTCACTAAATTCTCATATAAAGTGCCATCCTTCCATCCTCTCTCCTTTTGCAGCAAAAATGTTTGAGAATTTGGCACATTTGGAGCACACACTAGAGCAACTTCTTGCTAGTCACACAGGTTCTGAGATGCAAATTGAACATGATGAAGGAGTAGCCCCTAATCCAATAAAGCCCTTAAACGTGTGCTTTACTCCACAGTAGCAATCCAAGTAGTTCAGTTTCAGTGAGCTAACACTTCACTATTAAACCATATCTATTTCAGAGTCCGCAAAAATACTGAAAGTGCCTTCGTGAATCTGTATTTTGCTTTGCAAGGGGTCAGGGAATTTTTTCCTCTGCTGATTTCACAGCTCAGAAGAAGGAGGAAAACCTCTTGACTGAAGATGATGGCTGGCAACTTTGCATGTAGAAAAACACAACATGCTCTTTGCTGCTCAAAATGAGTTTTCAAAAGAAGTAAAAAGACTGGAAAAAGATGGTTTGGTATGAAACATTAAGGTTTTATTCTCAATGACCAAGTTGAGTTTTGACAGGAGAGGGAAAGGGTAGACCAGCAGCCCCAAAAGTGAGAAACAAGTGAGAAACTCCTCAGGACAGCTGACTTTCTGTTTAAGTAGAAAAACAGGCTTGACTGTAATCTCTGGGCATCCTGATCAAAGCAGGTCACCTGCCTTTGCCAAACAGACCATCTGATCTCCATTTTGTATCAACAACAGATGAACTGACGAACTAGCCACAAGTCTGGTATAAAAAAGGCTGTCAGCCTACAAGAAACTTACCTTGAGGCTACAAGAATACCATCTTTGCATGTTTTCTGGCATTACTTGATCTGTCTCACCCAATTAATACTAATATACTACCCAGCTAATACATGGACTTCAAGGATTTGTTGCCGTCATCGTGATGGTGATGAAGGATTTAGCACAAGATAAGAATTGTAAGGTGGTTTTGTTCTGGTTTTAAAAATATATTCAGTGAAGTGAAATCCCAGTATTGCGCTGCAATACACTTTTAGTAGGTGGAGGTTTATAAATTCTTCTCCAGCATCCTGTGGCTCAAAGCTTCTTAAAAATCTTACGAAAAGAATATTAAAAACTCACCTGCCATTCAGTATCTTTTTTAGGAAACTCAGTTTCAGATACACACACACACACACACACACACACACACACACATACATATATATATACGAAAGAATATACCTATAAATATGTATTCAATATGTATTCAATATGTATTCAGTATGTATTCAAATGGTTTATAATTGCCAATATTTCTATCAGCACTAATGCAAGCAAGACATTCTAAAGAAAAAGATTTTTTTTCCTTCTGTATGAGAGAATGTGAGATTTTCAAACTTCTTCAGAAATGTGCATGCTACATTGGCATAAAGGTCATTTACATTGATGAAAACCAGGATAGGGAAATTTAAGCAGAGCCTTCATACACTTCTAGAGCGAAATAGCTCCTGTAAAGCTTTTATCTAGACTGAACTCCCATTGGGAGTGTCAACATACCTTGATCTCTTTGTACTCTATTCCCCATCTATAAAATGAGGATTAGTCTATGCCAAAAATGAGCTCTGCAATATATTAGAGAGTGTCATGTTCTTCAATCACATGAACCACAAATTTCTAAGTACCACTGCAAATAACCTCTCTTGAGTCCAATGCAAAAAAGGTTTGAGCTTTTATTCAGTATTGTATTTTAACATCTCTTTTTAAAACACAAAATCTATCTCCTTTGCAGAATCTGAACAAAAATAATCTCCTGAACTAGCTGCAATCTCAGCATAGTAATTACTCTATCTTTTAATACGCTGATTTTAAAAAGCACACTTACTGAGAAAGGAAATATGTGATTCCCTGCATTTGGCAGAACCATGAACTAAAAAATAGTGAAAAGAAGTCTACAAATGCATTTTAGGGCTGGAAAGCAACATATTCCAGAGAAGTTTATCTTATTATTTTGCATATCTCTAGACACTGGATCTAGAGATCTGTCATAAATGCTCTTAACTGCCAGTTAACCTTTGATTTTAACAGGCAGCAAATGCCTGACATTTAATTAGTAGCCCAATTAAATATTTTGCTGTTCTCAGCTTATTTTATCATTTAGAAGCAACAAAACCAAATCAAGATGGACTTCCATGAGGAAGAATTTTACAAGTGTCTTTATTAGCTGTTAGAACAGTCATTCTGGCAGTGTAATGGGATAAGGACTTGGACCATTTCCTTAATATTGAGATGTTTGTCTTAGATCCTTAAAACCATTCCCAGGCATTTTTTTCAGTAGTTTTATGGGAATGACACAATTGTGAAAAAGAGGAGTATCAACGTTTTATGTACTGGGTGTAATACTACTACAATTAATACATGGTTCTCCTGCCGGATTATGATAGAAAGATGTACATGGGGACAATGGGCTGTAGTGAATGGATAGTGAGAATCTAAGCAATGATCTGTAGAATTTTGTGTCCTCTCTTCAGCTGAATTTTACCCACCCTACAATGATTTCACCATTAGCTACTTATATGTTATGAAGTTGCTAAGGCACCTGCTCAGGGTGATTTCATGATGTTTATTTTACAGTTAACTAGTAATCCTGCATTATCTGAAAAATTATTAAGCTCCTTTCCCCTCTTCCCAGCCCAGGAGAGGATGTTTTTTTGGCCAGCTGTTCTCTTTTTAGATAACTTTTCCACGGTGCTTTGTTTCTGGAAAGATGCTCCCATAGAAAAAAAGGTTTCCAGGAGTTAGAATTTTGTGGAGAAGTCATTGAGAAGGTACTGATGCAATCCCTAGCTGTCTGCCTGCCACCTGCTGGCCGACTGCTCTTCGGACAGTCTTGAGAATCACTCCATGCAAATGAGAGACATGAAGCCTAATTCCATTAAATGTCTCCAGTTGTTACTGTTTTTACTATGCTTGTATATAATCCTTTATATGGATTCCATCATGGTCGTCCCAAAATGCAGGGAACATCAGAGACCTCCAGGAATTGAAACCCCTCTGCATTTTGAGGCTAAAGGGGCAAACTGAAGTTCCCCAAGTCAAAATTCAGCAGGCCACATCATCCAGTTTTACTCTTGGTGTGCATCGAGTACATTCACATGACAGTTAAAGCAGAGTAAGTGATGTCCTGTGATAAATCCCACCCTGAGTTACTGCACAGAACCATCCTGTGCTGACCAACCTGTTTACGGGCAACTGAAATCAATAATCCTCCCTTGCTAGCACAGATCTGGGATCTGAGACTGACGTGTATCTTCAGCAGGAAGGAAATCCAGGTAGGAAAACTTTGTACCCACCATCACTAGATTCAGGTTTTATTTATGCCATTGTATTTATTTAGAAATGAAAAAGAATTTTCTTTTTTTTTAATAACTGGTTATGGAATTGTTGAGGCAACAGTCAGAAATGTCATCAGTAAAAGTCTCTGCTAAGGGTGTCTTAGTAGAAGATCTGTTTATAGATTTTTGAAAATTATTTATCATTCTTTAAATCAATTTGAAAGTGACTAGCACCACATAATTTTCTATTTGTACTAATTGCAACTAAAGAGCAGTATTAGAATGAGAGGGTTACAAATAAAGCTTGTTGAGCAGCATATTGACGTTATTTTATAAAGCTTAAGTCATGCCAAGTTAATAATGGAACTTGGAGCACATGTATAAAGAAACAGGTTTGGTTAACCCTTGCTGTGCTAATAGCTGAAGACCACTTCATTAAAAAGTACTGTTCTACATCAGTATTTATATCATTCTTGTGCTGGTGGTCAAGGAGTTAACAAACATCTGGAATATGCCTTTTAAAAGATCATGAACACATTCAAACTACTTTTATCTTGGAAGTGATTTGATGTATCTGATCTACTGTGGTATAAAACTAGAGGGGCTGTCACATACAGTAACCAAGCAGTTTGAGGGGAAAAACATTTCCAGCTGTACCATAGAAGTTTCCAAATAACTCAGAATACATTTAGTAAATGATCTTTTCATGAAAAAGGGGCTAAGCTGTATCACAGAATTGAAGGAGAGCCAATGAATATACACTAAAACTAGGATTTTAAATTTATTATTGAGTATTTGACAACTGGATTTTCTGAATTATGAGCTCTGTCCTCCAATTACTGAACTAGCTCCTTTTCCTTTTTGTATCTTGAGCAGTAATAAAGTTTGGAGTTTGAGTGGAAGAGTTTTGTTTGATTAGTTTTTCTGTTGCCAACACCAACTATACTTTGGGCAGATTCCAACAGGCAACTGGCTAGATGATTGTGAATTCACCTACACAAGGTAACAAAATCTGAGAAAAGCACAAGGGGGTCCAGCACTGAAATGAGCTGAATGGTGCAGAAATACGTCAGTAGATTCACAGCACTGCAGCACTTCAATCAAAGTCCAGTGAAGTTCTGGCTGTCAGATTTCTCTGTGGGTTAAACACTGCAGTCTTTGACAAAGTGTCAATGAATTTGGACTTCATACTGCTGGTCCATGCACACACCTCCTTTGCCTACCAGGCATATTTACAATCTACAGTTGAGTAGAATCTACAGTAAATGACTTTCTTCTCATCGTTTAGTTTCTCACATTTGCACAGTGACACACATCTGCCTGTCCCAGTCCTGCCCCTTGCTCCAGTGCTGTTGTCCAAACTTTCCATCCTTTCTCAGATGCTTCCTGCAGACCAACAGAGCTCACTTATAACTCCAATTCTCAGAAGAAAAATATCTTCAATTCAAAACTGAAGTATCTATTACATAAGTTAAATAATTCCTCCTTAGCTATCATTACGTATTAAGCCTTGAGTTACATTATTTCAAACTTCTACTTCCAGAAACCGGAAAATATACTCACTGATTTTGTAGAAGTTTACTCCACCTTCCTCCTGCTTACTTAAGACTTCATCTTACCCTTTCTTTTTCCTTTGAGGAGGGAGCAAAAGAGGGGAGGCAGCCTGTCAGCCCCTCCATGCTGGGAAATCATCTGCCACATGTGTTTTTGGTTTCTGAAGCTTTGCTCTGTTAACCAGGCACCGAGTGAACTATGAAACCCCAAGGTAGCAGCTGCCATATCTAGAGAACATCCTTCTCTGGCAGACAGTACAACAAACTTCCAAGTCCACTGGAGTAATGAAAAAACTCTTGAGCAGGTTTTGGCCCATGTCCTCTAATAATTAAAGTCACAGTACACTTTCCCATTTGCCTTCCACGATTATTAAGAAAGAAGCAGTATCATGTGCTGCTTCACAAGGCGAAAAGATGCACAGAGAGGAAATACTAACTCCATCGTACCTGCTATAAAGCCATCAGTTTTTACCCTTAATTCCTCACTAAAGGTGAGGAATATTCTTTTAAACAGAAGCTCTCTGTACTCGGTACACACAGAGTTGACATGAGTTTCCAACACAATCAAGGCTGGCAGAGCAAAGAGGTCTCTGTCCTCACCAGTCTGCCAACATCCAAAAGAACCTTCCATGTTTTAATTTTAAATGAAAACTTTGAACAGTCCACAGGCTTATTCCAAAACTCTTTTAAAGAACAACAAAATTTATCTTTCAAAGTTTATTTTTTTTTAAAACACTCCATAATAGCAAAAAGTAACTTAAATCTATGCATGACATTAAATTTTCCTGACAAAGGAAATAAAAAGAAATAGTTAATTTTTCAAAGGGCTCCCATTTCTGGCTGGCCTGATTTCTAAATGGTGTGTGTACCACAGATGCATTTTGCTATCTAAATTTGGGCACAGAAAGATCTCAGTCTAGTCCCAGGATCCAGCTGGCTCATGGGGCCCGTAGTGCTCCATTGTTTGACTTTCTTTTACAGCCTTGAGAAACATTTCTCAGTGGTCAGATTTCTCCTCTTTCTTCTTAATTATCAGAGAGATACCAAAGCTAAGTCAAGGTCCTTAATATTAAGGATACTTGAAGTTACAATGTTCCACAATAACAAAATATTTTTTGAGAAATTAGCAATGCTGTCACAAATAAGACATCTTTAACTACATTTGGAACATCTTAGAGGTACTGAGGAACTTAAAATTAAATTGAGGCAGACTAAAATAAGGATAAAAAGAAAGTAAATTATTATCCAACATAAAATGCACTGGACAAGAGATTTACCCAGTATATGCTTACACTGCAGTTCTTTAGGTCAATTTTCCACCTATATACTATTGACACTATTAACTTTCGGAACAGGCAAGATAAAAATGAGGAAATTTAATGTATATTTAAAAAAAAAAAGAAGGACTTGGATTAATTAAGCATTTTCTAAGCACCTGCTTCTAAGGGATTGACCAAAAACCATTTTAAGGCACAGTGCCAAGAAATACCAGCCTCTTTTGGGATATACTTGATAAACAACTTGTCAGATGCCACAATAAATAAGATACCTTATATTATAATATGTTACACACTAGTGTTTACAAATATAATCTTTTACTGCCTCTTTGGAAAGAGACTTGACAGAGGTACCATTATACCATAATGCCAGAAACCAGAATAAACTTGGTCTTCAGATCCAGCTGAAACAAAAACACTGGCAAAAATATTCTTAAAAAAAAGCAGCAATGTGCAAGTCCACCCACAAGAAAAAGTACTCAAATGTCTTATTGTCATTGAGAGGAACAGCACGTCTGCCTACATAAAGCTAATGAAAGGATTGCTCAATTTATCCGAGCAGAAGTGCTTTTAAAACCTTGATAGAACGTGCAGAAACTCATTAAACATTGCGAGCTGCTCACAGGCAAATGGGCATAACTTTCTCCCATGGGAACATGCAGCAGATGATCAAAGACAAGCAATGAAGAATAAAACTGGCTAATATGACAGTCAAGGCTGGAAGGATTTGCTGAGATAAGAAATGGTTCTCAGCGTTCTGGCCAAGGGTATTGTTGTCAGACGTTCCGCAATTTCCATTTACAGAGAGTTTCATTGCTCTTTTTTATTTCCAGAATTAGCATATCAGAAGATGAAGCCTGGAGCTTTATGGGTTTTTTGGCTTATTAACTACTCAAAAGCATGTGTTTCTATACCTTTTGATTAGAGTACAAAGAAAAAATGAAGAATAGAATTCTATCCATCTTTCAAATTTCTTGCTTCCCTGAAAAATACTTACAGGCTATCTTAGCTGATAAAATGACATAAATCCTGCTCAGATCATCTGGTGCAGAGATGGTGCAATGGTGAGCACCACGTAAATTTAATTTCACAACTAATATTACACAGTGGATTTGTGATAATTTTTTCAGTGCAGCCATAAATTGTAGGAAAAATTTCCTCAGAATTTAAAACTTTGAAAAATTTTGAAAGCCTATACAAAGATAAATTCAGCATTAGATATGAATAGGATAAATAAAAACAGATAGATCACATTTAAAAATCTTGAGTGCCTTCATGGAAATTACATAGACATGGTTATTTTCATCGTACAAAGAAAATAATCTGTAATAGTCTGAGGCTTCTTAAGAAAAGCTATTTCATCAAAATCAAAAATGTTTACATGCCAAGAAACAAAGAAGAAGAAGACTGAATAAGAACTATGTCAGATAATTAAAAACTGTTTAAATATGGAACCAACTGCCTCATAACTAACAATCAAGAAAGATGGCTATCTATATACAGGAAAAAACTGGCACAAGAAAGAGGGAAAACAGCTTTCCATGAATAGACAGGCACATATACTCAGTGAATGGCTTCAACAGTGAAAAAAGAGATGTCCATCAAAAACATGAAGGAAAAATAAAGATTCGGTCTATGGATATGCATCACCTTGCGATGTAAATGTGTGGAGATCAGCACAGAAATACATTCCATTACTTTTGCTACATGCTGTATCAGTAAGGCACTTAACAGAGGTGGTGATGCAGTGCAAGTAGGAATAAAAGAGAAGGTAAGAGGAGAAAGAAGAAATTGGCAATCATTGGAAACATGAGTAATAAAAGGGTGTTTTTTAAAAACTGTGTTAGGAACAAAACAAGTCACAGCAATTTTTCTTGTTGATTAGCAAACAGAAATGATTAGTTATTAATAACGCTGTAAAAGGTAGAAGCAGTCAATAAATCTCTCTTCTGTATCTGGAAAATAAGGCAGTAGATATAGTCATATCACTTAATGATGATAACATTTATCTTTCATTCAAAAAGTAACCAAGGCTGATGTTTAAATGAAGCTGCTGAAGTTAGACCTTTTTAAAGCATCAGGCCTGCATAAGCTTCAGGGCAACACCTTCAAAGAGTCATTTTCAAGAGGCAATTTTTACCATCAATATCAATTTTGAATAACTCTTTGAACAGTACAAAAATTCAAGAGGTTTGGAAAAAAGCAAATATGCTAATATAGCAAAAAGTAAGTAGGTAGAGACCTGTCACCTGAAATCAGTCCTGGGCAAAATTATGGAACAAGCAACACAACTGTTTTTTAAGCAATTACAGAAGGACTATATAAATCAAAAGTGTTTATGGTCTTGTCAATCTAACTCAAGATCTGTGGCAATGACATTACACACTATAAGGTTAATAAAGTTAAAGGTGCTGAGATGATAAATTTCCCCAAGGTATGCAATTCAGTGCCATATAATATTTTGTTTAAGAAATAGGGAAACTACAAATTTAATGCAATACATTAAATATATCAAAGATCAGCTAACTGACAGGTTTTAAAATTGAATTGGATGTTTTCCAAGCAGAGGCCAGAAAGGACCAAACATCTACCCAGCTGTTACTGAACATAAATCCAGAAACAAAGAAAAAAGACTGTATTTACGGAGTGAGGACTTCATCCTAGAAAGCAGCAAGTGAAAAGGACATACTGCTCACGATGACTAAGGGTGTTGGGTAGCCACTTGATGCTACTGCATCTTTGGAAACTTCTGACAACTGTCCCCTTGTCCAAGAAGGGAGAAGAGAAGGTTACAAGAAACAACAGGCCAGTCAACCTCACCTCATTTCCTGGGGAATTATGGAGCAAATTCTCCCAAAGCCACCTCCATGCACATAAAGGACAAGAAGGGGATAGGAAAAACCATCAGGGAACCACCAAGGTCAAATCCTGCCTGACAAACCTGGTTGTCTTCCACAATTTGGAGGATAAAGGAGGACTAGAAAGAGGACTGGGAACCTCCATTTCAGTAAAGCTATACTCACTATAGTACCCTGTATAAATGGATAAATGATTTATAATGTGGAATCTTGAACCTTGGAGAGATTCAAAACCCAACTGGACACAGCCCATAGCAGAGCTTTGAGCATGGAAATTGGAGAACATGTCTCCAGAGCTTCTTGCCAATCTGAATTACTCTCATTCAGCTCTACAATCAACCAAGCATGAGCTCCTAATACAACGTTATAGAGTCTTTAACCTTGCAGATTAAAGAAAATGGGTAAAAAAAAAAAAAAGTTCACTAAATTCAGGCTAGAAATAAGGGGAAAAAGTTAACAGCAGTGTAACTAGAACTTTAGTGACCTTACCAGTGATGGATTTTCTAAGATGCATTCAAAAATTAAGACATTTAAGTCAGAGTACTTCCACATCTTGCATGTTTCAGAAAGCCTATGAGTTCATCACCATCCTCTTCTCCAGCCCTATAATCTGTGCATCTCTGACAAGAAAGTGGTGGGTTTTTTCCCCATTCTAATTCTTAGGAGAATACTCTATTATCCCATAGATGGAAGGAAGAAATAATAAGGGAAGGTGAAACAACTGCAGCGCAAATAAACAAAGAGTACTGTTCCAGCATTCAAGAATTCAAACACTGAAATTAGTCCCGGCAGAACATTAAATCACTGCTCCAGGATGCCATCAGAAGTATAAAGCTGGGTAAACTATTAGGAACTCTACAATTACAAGTATCACCTGGGGAGAAATTGTGACAAAAAGAAGTGATAGACACATCATGTTGTGAATATACAGCATTACTTCTTAAATGTTTATATGCCCATAGTGTTTAAAAAACAAATGCTTTGTGCGTAAAGCTACATAATAAAAATTCTTTCTACTTCACAAGACCTAATTTTTAGTAAAAATATTTTTCCCTATAAATGTTTGATGTACACATCTGCTAGAGTTAAAAAAGTTAGTGACTCAAAAAAAAATAGTCACTAGTAGAAAAACCTGCAAAACACACAGAATGTAGTCAGAGCATAAAACTTTGCCCGTAATGTTTATATGGACCCAGAATGACAAGATTTACAAGATTCCTTTTGCAACCTTCTCCACTGAAAACAATATTTTGAAAATTTTATTTTTGATTATGATGCTATTCAATGCACTGAATTGCATGGATGCAATTTCAAAATAAAATTAATTATGATTGGTCATAGCATCACAGGCAATTTGAAGAAGTTAATTACACATTCAAAGTGCTTCTGTCTTCAAATTAAAAACAGAACTGACACCAGCATTACTTAACATAATTACATCCTTTTATCCATGAATTTTGACCAATGTGTAAGTGAGTTCCTGCCATCATGACAGTTCCATCCTAAGATTCTGTTGGTTTTTTCCCCCAAATAACAAATGCTAAACCCAATGGATCTGAGGTATAAAAATCCAAGATATTGCCAGATTTTGAGAAAAGAGTGCCACAAAAGCTGATGCAGCTTCAGCAGTTCACGCCTATTTGGATCTGCCCGCTCCTACACTTGACACTTAGGGACACACATTTTCCACTTTAAGTTTAGGTAAAGACTCAAGTGCCACTTACACTTATCTTTTATCCTCTCTCTGCTATCA
Organism: Struthidea cinerea; assembly: GCA_013397865.1. Lineage (NCBI taxonomy): Eukaryota > Metazoa > Chordata > Aves > Passeriformes > Corcoracidae > Struthidea > Struthidea cinerea. The sequence goes on from VZTI01004251.1 coordinate 87,037, forward strand.
GCTCCTGCTTTCATCTCTGACCACCCACACAGCCTCATGGTTTGAATTTCAGTGGAACAGACATTCTGTGATGCCCACAATATATACAGTTCTTGCCATATGCCCTTCTGTTACCACTTTCTAAGGACTTTTCTAACACCACTTCATGACAATAGGGCCAAATGTTTCCCCATCCACAGAGGAAAACAAAGAGGAGATGGGAGGAAAAACAGAGGCAAAATCCCCTTCCTTTATACAAGGGAAATGATTTCCCTGTAGCAAGTTGTGAACTGGCAAACACAAGAGGTGATAAAGCCAAAGCAAAGGTGGAAAACATGGGCTAGAGATGGAAACATCTGGAATGCCAAAGAAAAAACCGCACTTGCCATTATGCTCTGGGTCCTCATGGGAGGATGTGTGAGTACTGCTGATGACCACCCACAAAACATGCCAAGTCTTCCACAGCGTAACACACTGAGTAACGCAAATTCCAACTTTAGAAATATATTTCCTAGATGTTTTTCCTGGTTAGCTGGTGGGAGGGTTTTTTTTGTTTGTTTAGGTTTGTTTGTTTGCTGGTTGTTTGGTTGGGTTTTTTGGGGGGTGAGGGGGGGTTGTTTGGGGGTTTTTTGTTTGTTTTGTTTTGTTTTGTTTTTGAGGGTTTTGTTTTGTTTTCAGTTTTATTTTCCTAGATTTTGTCTTCTGCCCTACTTGTAGAAAAAATGCTAAGCCAACAAATAGAGACCATCTTCTACATGACTACTTATTGCATTTTCCTGACTATCATGGAGAATGAACAGCAGTTACTATGTGGTTAAGATTCCTGAGCTAATGGGCTATGAGCCTGACAGTGATCCTACATTCTGGTGTGAGGATATAAAATGCTGTAAAGAAAGATGAAGTAAAAAA
>VZTI01004251.1:88249-113877 GCA_013397865.1 Struthidea cinerea
GGAAGGGAAGGGAAGGGAAGGGAAGGGAAGGGAAGGGAAGATCCTTTACTTACAAATGGTAAATGGAGAAAAGGAGACAACTGGTGCATTCAATGCCTTTTTCCTTCACTCTTCACAAAAATGTTCCATTGTGAGCAAACCCTTAAGCATAATCAATTTCAACAAAGAAAAGGGATGAAAAAACTGAGAAAGAGTGCATTTGGACATAGGTAGGTAAAAAAATTGACACTGAAGCCTGTTGAAATCACTCCAGAGACTCCAGGGGAATATTGACCCTTCTCCTGAAAAATTCATGGTTGATGGGAGAAATCCCAAAGGATAGGTAGGAAACAAGTAAGGGCAAACTCAAGAGAATGACAATTTAGGAAATTACAGTGCAATATATTACATTACAAAGGTTCTGATCTAGAAAATACATTTAACTGTCCCCAAGTAAACATCTAGAAGGCCTGAGTATGCCAGCACAGAGCTGCTAAAGACAAATGCTGTCAAGCCAACCTAATTTCCTGAAGTGGACTAGAGAGAAAGCATTGAATGGGATCTACCTTGGCTTCACTCCTATTCCTGACATGCTCTGAAGCAAACCACATATTCCACATGACATGCTCCGAAGGAAACCACAGAAATGTAGGTTAACATGAAACCACAACAGAACAGATGCAGGTCCATCTGAAAACATGCTCCCAGGGACAATTACCAGTGATTTTCTGGCAAAACTAGAAAATGTATCAAAACAGGCATCAATGGCTCTGTTCTGGGCTCCGATGCTTGACTATTGAAACCATTAATGATGGAATGAATACACATACAAAACTTGCCAGTGAAAAAACAGACTAGAAGAGCAATTTATTTTGAGTACAAAGTTAGAAAACAAGTCTTGCTGAAATGGAGAAGCAAAAGACGAGAAGCACTTCACCTACAACACACAAGTCACAAATAAAAATGGTTAATGCCAGCCTATGAAAACAGGATTTGAAGAACTTGACATGCATCACAGGATAAGTGACTAAACACTGTGATGCAAAATTTGCCACAAAGGATGAAAAACATTATTCTAGGAATGCACTAAAAAGAGTGTAATTTGTAATGACCACAGCAACTGGTCCATTGCTACGCCTGGTTCAAAAACAATGAGGTCTCATGTAGACTATGGAAAAGGCAAACTGGTAAAAGTCCAGAGAAGACCACAAAGGACATAGAAAAGTGCTTTTAGAAAGGCTTGGAGAAATAATTATGTGTGTTCAGGCTATAAAAGATGACTGAAGAACACACTGCGACATGGCTCAGTGGACGGTGACCATCAAATGCTCCGTGCATCTGGCTGGGGAAGCAAGAGCTCACGCCCTGAACTTGGAGCAACATAAATTTAAGGTACTAGAGCAAATTACTTCACTATACATTCAGTTAAGCACTGGAACAGAGCAACCTAAAGAAACAGCAGACTCCATGTAAGTGGGGGGCTGTTTCAAGATAAGGTTAGATCTGAATCTCAGGATTAAGTGCCATTTCTCAAGACAAACTAGGACTCAGTATTTACTAATATGGTGCTTTCTGCTTAAGCTGACACAGATAGAGTGGCTGGGATGTTCCAGCTTATTCCCTGCTTCAATGGGGCAAACACATCAGTCACAACACACACCTGGCAAGAGCTCAACATCAACAAGGCTGATCAAAAGAAAAAACTCTGTGAGGAAGATGCAGGGCTGTCAGTGTGAATATGTGTCAGTAACTACTAGATGTTTGAACTTCTCCAGTTTGAGTCACCAATTGAGCCAGCAAAATCAGTGTACAGATAGCCTGTCTCCTAAGGGTGAGAGCTTGTAAACTCTGCTTGCTTGGACTAAAGGCAAAATATAGAGTAATGTTTTTTCTGCTCAAAACTTTCTAGGGCTCCTCATTTTTCAGCTTTTTTTTTTTTTTTAAGATTCCAGAACTACAAAGCTAAAATGAGCATGTGCCTTAAGCAAATACAGAAATAGGATCTCTCAACCAGTAATTTATATTATACCAATCTTCTGCAAGGGATGTAAACAAAATATAAAGTGCTATTTTAGCATACATGCAGCCTCTAGGGTTTGTTTGTAAAACGTTCTGGACCAGATTTTCAGTATAAGATGCATAAGTTATGCCAAGAGAAAAACCCTGAATGTAAAGCAGACTTCATTGCACGTAGCTGTCCCTTCCAGGCAGAAAGTGGATCCTGCCGCATGCAGTGACCTGTCTTCAGCATGTCATTCTCTGTTTCTCACAATTAGCAAGGCATCAGGCCAGAAAAACACAAAAATGTGAGCTTCATCTCATTGCCTTTATATTTTCATATATTAGGCTGGTGAATTTTAAAATCTTCATGCTTAATTCTAAGTACATGCTGCCATAGATAAACTGGCCAAAGAATAAAATGCAAAGTGAAACCCTCCTCGAACCCCAGAAATGACAGAGAAGGTGCACACAAACTTTAGGTTTCCAAAAGAAGAGCAGTTGTAATTAATTTGTCTTCCTCCATGAAAAATTATGTTTCAACAGATCTTAAACACCAAACACCTGATCTTCACAATCATTTGTGAGACAGGAAAATATCCCATTCCTTTTTATGGAAGCAAGTGGAGACAGATCAATGTCCAGGTTGAAAGCATTTCAGCCCCCTAGAATCATTGCATTGTTTCAGCACTAATTCTGTGAAATAACTGCTCTGATATGGAAGGAAAGGTTCACAAGTGGACTTTAAATGAATTCTCTTAAGTTCACAGTACAAATCATTATCAGAAATTCAATTTTATCACAGGTATTTTATATGCTCAAACCATTACAGTAAGCTACTGTGAAGAACAATGATACGGTAATAAAGGGGCACCTGAAAAACTTATTTAATGTGCTTTTTACATTAAAGATACCCACGGAGATGACGGAGTTTTTCAAAATCATGGCATTCTACAGATTGCTTTACAAAGACAGGGTCACAAACCCACTTCAGCCCTTTAGCTTTGTGTCTATAAACAACTTGAAGTGAAAGGTTTCCTTCTGGTATTATGGTCACCAGGGACAGGGCTATATAGAATGACTATCAGGCCTGCAGAAAGCAAACAATAAAGGAAATGCCACATGTGAGGGGCAAAAGCTGAAAATATACAGGGAAAGGGCTGGCTCACAGAGACCACATTATGTGCATACCCCATATGGGGTCCATTTAGAAAACAGAGCAGGCTACAATAAGGCCAAATTGCAGCAGATGGGGAAAGAGACACAAGAAGACTCATGTCCCAAAGAAAATTTAGACATAATTCTTGTGCTAGCATTTAGATGAGATGTAATGGCTCCTCCTGAGCCAGAAAACCCTGAAGAGGTGCAAAGTAGAAAGATCTGTTATATATACAAATTATTGTTCCATATTTTCATAGCCTTCCTAGCACATACCTAACAACATCCCCAGCCTTCAGTGCTTGTACTGGGGAGGGCAACTTTTTGCCTCATTCTTAATACCATCCTCATAATAATTTCAGCTTATTACACCCTGGCACGTGTTCAAAACCAAGAGCCTGGGTAACCAGCCAAGGTAATAGTTCCTGAGAGCCACCCAAGGCCCCAGCTGTGTATATATGTATCTTTTTCTGCTAGGAAACCTGCTATTTCTTTGGATCTAGCTCTTGACAACATTGCTACACCTGAGAAAGGGGTTTTTATCAGGCTGTGTGACACTAACCAAATGGAAAAAGTTGCCAACAATTTACCCAATTTTGCTTAAAATAACTAGCTACAAAGTTATTAAAAATTATCACTACAACTCATGTAGAAAATGGACCGTAGTTTAGGAATTTTAGAAATAGCAAATGTGCTATTTCATGCCCTCTCACGGTAGCTGTTTTCTATCTGTGTCACAGGTGTAGATTAACATGTTTGAGAAACATTAGAAGTACCTGAATTTACACATGCAGTAGGATCTCAGGAGCTGAGTATCCATAGTACCGGATTTAGTCTTTTTCAGCAGCTAGGATATTCTCTCACAGAGAAGACATCTGCAGAAGTGCTCAGGGCAGGTCCTTGCTCTGAACCACCACTAAAACCTCACTACCTTCTAAAAAAAGTGCCTGGGCGAGCAGGTCCATGCCACGGGGCAGTAGAGAGCTGTTAACAATCTACACACTCACATTTCCAGTCCGACCTTCTTTACACCCTTAAGCAGAAAAGTCTATTAGAACAAAATAGCTTTTAGGCAAATAAAAGCCCCTCACAGAGGGAGGATTTGTATAAAGAATTTTTTTCCTGTGGCCCGATGTCTTATTTATGTCATGCTGTCTTGTCTGTGCGGCATATACCTCTCTAAAGGCACCCACAATATTTAAGTCTTGTAAAAAAAGCTGTGAAACAGGGATTCCAAATGTTATTATTTCTTAAACCCTTGGCAGCACAATCCCCCCAACCTTTTGAACATTTAATTCCCAGCTTGTGTATGCACTAAAACAACTTCTTAAATCTGTAGCCAACCATTACAATACAAAATTACTCTCAGAGAAGCTCTGCACTTTATGATAAATGCTGAGAGGAGATTAAGTGCTGCTGCAGCATCACTCCTGCCTGAAAAATCATGGAGAAAACCATTAATTTATTCTTGTCATTCTAACTAATGCTTATCCATGGTGTCCAATAAATTCAATACTAGTTTTCAAGGCAAGCAAAGCCAGTGACTTCTAAATATTATACAAGCTATCAATTAAAATACTGTGGATAAGCTGTTCATTAATGATGAGTTTTATTATTACTCTTCAAAATAAATTAATTTTTGTCAACACTGGTCACTTTTAGAAGGAAAGATACAATAGGTTAGCAATACGGCATCAAGATACTAACAAGAAAGCACTGATTTATGGGCTCTAAACAAGATGAATAACGTGGATTAGCACCAGGACTTAGAAGAGTTGGCAATGACAGAGCTTGCAAAATTTAATACCTTTCAATTTAGATGTGCTTACTACAAAATAATGATCTCTCTGAAAACGTCACTAGATATGAGGGCCAACACACCCTCTGCTACACAAACTCCACTGACACAACCAGGGAAGGCTACAGAAGAAAGATTTCTGACAGTAAAATATGACAAGCAAAATTTTCAGCTTATTGTTTACAGTAGCTCAACACTATCACAGACAGTGAAGTCCCAGACAGAACTAATGAGACATTAGTCCTTGGACTACAGACAGTAAATGTCAGATAGGCACTTGCAGTTTCTTACAAATATGTTGCAGGTGAAGCAGACATCTTACAGAGTTTAGACAAGTCCTTTTGCTGTGTTGCTACTGGCAACACTAGACCTATATCTATATGTTCTTGAATTTCATCCCATATGAATACAAAAGATTTAGTCAATACAATTTTATGAATCTGGAAGTGTTATGCTAGACGTGATGCCACCGAATCTTACTGCTGCCTAAACCAGACTATGAGATACAGTTTTAAGTCTTAGGAATGCCAAGCTGAGAAAGTAACATACTTTCTGTTGTTAAAATGTCAAAACCCCAAAGGAGACAACATTTCCCTCTGTCATTAATATAACTGGTCTGCACGAATCACACAGAATGAGATTTTATTAGTTTTCCGTACTTCTTATCCTCCCTCCAAGAAAACTAGTGCATTTACATACCTATAAAAATTAATTGTTTGTATCAATTCCAGGTAATTTTCTGATTATTTTGTACTTTTCTGTATTTACCCATCTTTATTTAAAACAAAGTAAAGATATAATTTCCAGTCATTATACCCTGGAAACCTCGGGGTGTGAGAGATTGGTTTGAAAAATTATTTTTGTGATACAAATCATTGCTGCAAACTATTGTCAGTTATTTTACGTCTCCTATCTTTCTCCAAACTTCAGTTAATCCTCCAAATCATTTCCTATATCCATCCATTCCCTCTTCCTGCCCTGGGGATAAATGTCTCAAACTCCTTCTAATCATTCATCATCAAACTCCTTCACTTGGCTATTTTGTACCAAACCATCCCCTACACAAAATTATTTTATCCAATTTTTCACTCTTACTCAAGACTTCATAGACATTGACTCCTATTTCTCTATCTAAATTTTACAGGCTCAAGTAAAGTGATGAACAGTGAAAAATTAAATTCTGTCTTGTCCTATCAATTTACTACCCAAAATGGAGACCAGAACTTTGAAGTAAGCAAATTTGATGGGCTGGGGTTTTTTCCCCCCTCCATCTCCAACATCTCTGCCAGGGCCAGAAATGGTGGCAGACACCCATGTAGGGGGAAAATCAGGGAAAAATACAAGCAGTGCAGTTTTAGAAAGAATGAGAAGTGATGGAGCGATGAGATGTAAAGGGCTTTCCCTAAGATCTGACAATTATACTGAGGTCCCACTGACCTTTCATGCTCTGACGTTAACAGCGCATTGCTGGGTGTAAGGGACGAAATCTGAACCCATTCCAGTGGTGCCTCCTGTCAGGTGCATGGCAGCGGTGGCAAAGCTGCTCTGCTTCTCTCAATCTGCCACATCTATCAATCAGTACTTTAGCAAATTGAACTCATTACCTTTTATTTCTCTCTTTCAGATACTCAAAAATTATGAAGCAACTTCAGACAGCAGAGTATTTTCCACATAAACCATGTCCATGACCACTTCATGGAATTAATACAAACCAGTGACCAAGCCCCAGCCGTACACAAATTACAGAGGACAGTACAGAGACACATAGCCATATCATGCCTCTGATTTTTAAAATAAACTCCCAACTGGAGTCAGTAATGAAATATGCTTAAAAATCAATGACATGCCAACTATGTGGTGATTAAATCTGTGAAATGAAGAAAATCCATTAAAACTTTGATACTTAAACACTCCCAAGTCACTCACATCTCTGTTTCTGAAATTCGATTGCATGCCAAGACAATATATTTCCAATATATACTCAAATGCAGCAGTAAGAATTCATATTACAGCTCTCAAAAATCCTCCAAAGCAATTTTTACCAAAATCTGCCACATAGAAAGCCAGTGTATAAGTGGTCTCAAAGTGCCGCAAGGCTACCATTCATACTTCAAAAGAAAATTCTTGTTGTGATGTTAAAATGCAAGGGCAGATGATGTCTGTGATGATTTCCCAGGCTGAAATTGTTGACTGATTAATATTAGTTGCATCTCTCTGTCTAATCATCCATTTTTGATTTCATCATAACAAAAATTCACAGCAACCTTCAGCCTTCCCCCAGGAGGTTGTTAGTACAAATTGTTGAGGTTAGACTGAAACAGCACACAAAAACCTTGTCACTGAGAAGAAAACCCCAGGTCCTGGCTACATCACCTGCAGGAAAGCAGCACTGAGAAATGCTGAATATTAGCCAAGGTTAGGGATGAAGTGATTAGTTTATGCTGATGTCCCAATGCTTAAAAAGAGAAACAATCCTTCAGGTTCTGCAAGCTGTCAGGGATGAAAGTGAGATAAGATGGACTATTGCTTTGGTCCAGATGGCAATCTCTGTTCCTGTGGTCTTCAGAACATCACTGAAAATGATACTGCATTGTTCTCTTCTTAATAAAAATGCAGGTAAAAAGCACGACACAACAGTGATTTACTGTACACAAGTGTACAGCAACCCTCAATTACCATTATCACTGGTTCTTCCAGGTGCAGTCAGTAGCAAAAAAGAACCATTTTCAATTTTCCATGGATTCCTCTTTAAAAGTTAAATACCACCACCCAGGTCCCCACCTGGGAAATGTGGGAAACCTTGATAATTTCCCTTGACCAAATTCTATAGGAAACATTTTTTTCCTTAATTGTAGGGTTGCTTTATTGAATTGCAGGGTTTACAACACTGAGAATTCTGCTGGTAAGTGGGAAAGGAAGAAACACAAGGAAAAAAGGAGAAAACTAGTAAGCAGTAAATCAGCATAAGTCTTTCAAGTGACATTCCAATCCCCAAGGGCATCTGGCAATTGCCTTTAGCTTCAGCTCTCCCCCCATGACTGTGGTGGTTGATGATGCAAAACTTACCAATGTTAGCCACTTGCCACCACGTTTTACATGCCCAGGTGCACACACAGGTTGGCAGAAGCTGAGACTGTTAGAGAAACCTAGAATTTCATCAATAAAACTGGCCCTAAGGGATGTGCAGCTTGGGCAGCTCCTTTACCACCTCACCTAGGGAGTCAACTACAGGACGGAACATCCCATGCCAGAACAGCTCAGATATACCTCTGTTTGTAGATCTCACCTTATACTTCAGAGAATACTTGAGTATTTTACGAGACTTTACCCTAAACACCAAGCTACCTCAACACTTTGCCCTCTCCTGCCAGGACTGAAAACATAGCAGTTTCTGGGAAAAAAATTCAACAGCTGAAAAGCACTGACAGTGGAAGCCTTTGCCACATGGAAACCATCAAAAAAAAAAAAAAAATGCACACTTTTAGTCAGTTGTTTTCTTGCCATCTTCTTGACTTGCAGTGGTTACAGTCATGGGCATCCAGCCTTGGATGTTCACCTACCAATGCTGCATACTCTCTACGTTGATACTTCCCTTTGATCTTGAATCTGCTCCATCAAGAACACCAGAAACAGGTTCTGCACTTACAAAGCCAACAGACACATTGAATCCTCTCCAGGTCATACACAGTTGAAGATAGACAGAAAATTAAGCCCTGGGTTAAGCTGGGTTAAATTCAAACACAGCAGATTTGTGTATTGCTGTAAACATCACATTCTTAACCAACAGACATCAGACCCCAAAATATTGCCATCACAGAGCGCGATTTGATTTGGCTGTAATGGTTTCTGTGCATGTTGCTTGAAAAGAAAACATATCCTGTATTCTACAGAGTGCTTCTGTGTCTTCACAGTGACTGGCTGATTGAGGATTGGAACTAAATGATCTTAAAGGTCCCTTCCAACCCAAACCATGCTATGTTTTTGTCATCTTTTTTTCACCAACTTTTAAGTAATAGAATGGGATAGTCTTTCCTCAAGTTTGCCACAAAGCAATGCATCAGGAAAGGGATGTTTACCTCTTTAACTGATTTTATCCCCATGCTTACCTGCTTGCATCATAACCATCTAAAAGCATGCACAGAAGCTGCAGCAGCTGAGATGTTGTTTCAAGAAAAACAGAAAATCTGCCTAAATCCAAGCTGTGACTAATGGCATACATAAAGCTGAGTAGTGTTGAAGTGTTTGTGTAAAAGTGCCATGTACAGGTACAAACAATAGATTCACATCCTCCTCTTCCAGTCATCAAACACACCTACTTGCCACTGGTGGCCCCGAGAAGAAAGGGGCCTTTTCAAAGTGCCCCCAAGGTCAGTGTGTAGATAACAGGGGGTGAATTACAATGGCATGCTCTACAATGAGCTGTTAAAGCACCTCCTCACCATTTACTCACCTGACTTAGTTTAAGTGACTTGTGAGGTCTCTAATGTTAAAACATATATAAATGTTAAAGCATTCAAAACTCAGTTAACATCAAACTTTGGGGCTGGCAGTGATACTGTGTTTTCACTTGGACCACTCTAAAAGGATGGCACAAATTAATAATTCAATTATGCAAACACTGAGTAGAGGTTTTTTATATTTATATATTTTATATTTAAGGTACTTTACCCCTCATCTTTGTAAGACAGATATATATTTGAGATGCATCAGTTGACTAGGAAAACATCCAAAGTTAGGCAGTTTTGTTGGCATTAACCAGAAATATTAGGTAAATTATGGAACCAATAAAACTGCCAAGATTTGTACTTTTCTCAACTAGTTGCTGCATTCCTGATTTATTAGCGAGAACTTCAAAGGTTTGTCATAAAAATAAATACAAGCACATGGACAGGATCATAATACACAGACTCAACAGCTCTAAAATACACTGTTTACCGTGAACTGGGAGAGAGCAACACTTCAGGTCATATTTTATATCTAGCAGAGCAAAACATCAGAACTGATATGACTGATAACCACTGTAAAGAGTGCAAACCAATTTTCTTAAAGATGGAAAACCTTTAGATACAGCTGACCAGTGTCCAGCTTTAAAAAACTAATGTTCCCTGTGATCCCAGACCTTTCTCAACAAAAATCAACAGCCCCTTGGGAAGGGGAAGAAAGCAAGATCTCTCTCTTGCAATGTGACAAACAGAATGTGAAAATGTAAAAAGTAGGACAGTAAACTGATTAGGAAGATTTGTGCATCATTAAAATAATGCCCCCGGGCCATCACCTCAATAAATCCAAGACAACAAAGATGATGATACTTTATCCTTCAAAACTCTCTCTCTGTGACTCATAAGCTGCAGTAGATAGTACTTAGAGCTGTGAGAGCACGGAAAAGACATACGCAACAAGAGAAGCAGTTCAGCCAATTTTACTCTGTGAAGAACAGAATGAGCACAGACAGTAGCTTACAAATGACATTCTGGCAGCCTGGTAAGGTCAGTGCCAATGCTGCCATTCAATTTGCTGCGGTCAGTTTTTCGCCATGTCCCATCACATCATTTCTTGGCCATACATGCCAAATACTTTTTCACTTTGAGGACTGAGCTGTCATTTTTCACTTTGTTACCCTGCCCTTTAACTGCCACGAAAGTGACACTGATGTATATCCCAGAAAAAGGAAGGACAATTCTTTAAATGATCGCATGCCAGGAACTTGTTCCCTTTAAAATATTACAGTTGCTGAGTTGTTATTGCCTTGTACCTTATTAATGCTAACACTGACAATGTTGGTGGGTACACAGTGCACTCATTAACTGGTTTTGCAGTTAGAGCATCTGAAGTTAGTATCTAATTGCCTGGGAACACTGTTTTTAAATTCAGGTTCTTCTCTCTTCATTCTACACATACTTAAAGTATGTTCAGTACCTATAAGCTGTTTCACAAGAATGAGTTTTTTGGTTTAGTTTTTTTAAATCACTATAAGCAATTAACTGGGGATATATAAATGAATGCTGAATTTTAAAATTAATGAATAAAAGTGAAATTTCCCCAAAACTTAAAAAAAAAAACCCAAAAAACCATCTCAAGAAACACATCTTTGATGTAACAGAAAAATTATTGCTAAATACAGTGAAGCCTTGGCATGCCAGAGTTGATTTCTGGATAGAAATAATAAACAATACTCCTGAAATAATAAAAATCATTGGCAGAAAAAGTATAAATTAACTAATTTAGTGGAGGTTTACCCTTCAAGGGATCAGATTCCAAGCAGGGATAGCCTTGTCTTGGGAGCAGAGAGTAGCACAAGGCTCTTGCAGGCAGTCAGGATGGGTGGGGATGGTGAGGACAGCAGATGGTGGTGACTGCAGGTAGCACCTGCACAGAGCTTTCCGTTTGCATCCACACAACTTTGTAGATCACATTCTCCAACTCTTTAAGATCAATTCCCAGTTAGCCATCCCCTGCCAGGTGTGTAACACCGTTAACAATGATGTTAATAAGGCAGCAAAGGTCATATCCCAGAATTCATGCTCCAGGGGATCCAACTTTTAAGCTCCTTGGCACTACACTAGGTATTTTCTTGGAGAACATTGCTCCCTACCTGCTTTTAGGCATCAGTAAGGCCTCCTATACCTTTCACAGAAGGATGAACATCTGCCAACAACTTGGTGGTATTTCTAACAACATTTCTATTCTCTTTAAAGTCTTTCTGTGCCCCTAGTTTCCAAATTGCTACTTGTCCTTAATCTTATAACAGGATGAGAGGAAAGGGCCTTGAGTTGAAATAGGGGATGTTTAGATTGGATATTAGGAAAAATTTCCTCACTGAAAGGGTGGTCAGGCATTGAAACAGGCTGCACAGGGAAGTGGTGGAATCACCATCCCTGGAAGTGTTCAAAAGGTGTGTAGATGTGGCACTTTGGGACATGGTTTGGTGGTGGACTTGGCAGGGCTGGGTTAACAGGTGGACCTGATGATCTTAGAGGTCTTTTCCAGCCTTAACGATTCTATGATTCCATGACATAACCTCAATACTTAATGCAGGAAGAATTTTCACACCTGTTATTCCTGTACATCAGCAAAAAATCTGGTACAGTGAGTTCTCTCAGCGGTGGTCAGAGAGCTCCTGTGTGTGGCATGGACTTTCAGCCCATGTGGCACAGCACAGGGAAAAACAGGCTCCAACCGTGATCCTGGGATGGCTTCCTTCAACTCCTCCAGTCAGAGCCACATAATTAGGAAGTGCCCACAGGAGTTAAGAACATTCCTGGGGAAATTCAGTCCCTCCCCATACTGCAGGCACCAAGGACTCACCGAAGAGTGATGCTCCCTCAGGCTCCCTCTTGAATTCCCCCTTATATCAAGTACATTTTGGGCTCTAGAAAGGAAAACCGACTTCCTGGCTCCAACCTGTGTTCTAACAGTTCATTTCAACATCAATTTTGACAATTCACAAGGAGATTTGGAATCCACTTCTGCACACTTCCTATATTCTCCATATTTTAGTTTAACGGGGAATTAAAAAAAAAAGCTTTCAGTGGCTCTTTTATTTGAATAACGATGGATATGGCATATTATCATTCTGGGTAATATTTGGAATGAATAATGGTGTATTTGCTTGGCCAGAACCTCACTATAACTGAAAGATCTGATGTTTTCAAACTTCAGAGTCCATAAATATGTGCAGATGTTCTCAAAGGCTGCTAGAATAGCCAGGCTGAGCTCATGGTGCAAACAAAAGCCAAAGCTCAAAAAGTTTTATGTAACTGCTCAGATACTAAAAACTGTATAAACTCCCACAAACTTCTTTTAGAATAATGCGTCAATTTGAAAGGTTTTTCCCATGACCAATTCAGTGAAAACTAAAAAAAGATCTCTTCTAGCTCTTAGTTCTGCTTTTATCCCCCTCCTTTTCCTACATACTTTTAAAATGTCACTGCTCAGAAAAGCCAAGTTAATGGTCCCAGATCCTGAAATCTGCCCAAACCTTCTAGAAAGGCCACCACCTTTCAGACCAAAGAGAGCTATCAGATTTTCTGCCCATTTTACCACTGACCTCTGTCAAATCCATGCATTAGGGAGACACAGAAAAGCAGGAAAGTGTGCTCACTCCCCAGCACACTGTTCACTTCATAAAATTGGCCATCCAACAACATAACGATTTTCTCTAATTTCCTGCCCACACTCAAGTTCAAGTGGTTGAACCTAAAGCCTCTAAACTTTTAGTATTTCCCCTGCATGTCTAAGACTAAACATACCATATAAAACAAACTTTTAGAATTCAAAGATTATCTTTGGGTATGATTGATAAAACAAAACAAGTATTTTCTGAGCAACCTTATAGAGTAACAGTCCCAACTGAAGCTTTATTTAAAAATGCTGAAGTATCTCTTTGCAATTTTTTTTCATAGAAGAGTAAACACTCAGAGACTGGTTCTTTACTACAATAAAATTAACACTCTCCAGAAACAGCAAGTTTGCTTCTAAGCAGTCTGAGGTGTTTCGTAACACAGAACAATGTGTTGCTCCAACCTGAATGTTGTACTGAGAACCACAGGTATTTTAGAAAAAGCAGAAAAGGAACTGAATGAAACAAAAGGATAGAACTAGGCAGTGAGGCAATCCATTGCTGGGAAACCAGCAATACCAAATTATTGGATAAGCAATACCAAAACTATAGTCACATCTAAACTTTTCATAGAATTCTAATGCTTTATTTCTTGATATGTAGTACAATATTCTGTAGCTTATTCCACTCAGACAAGCCAGAAACAGAAGAAACAGAAAAAACAAACCCTTGATAATTGCATAGAAGCCCTATATAATTTTCTCCTGTAGCTTTGTCCTCAGGTAATGAAGTGGGATGACACCATGATGGTTTCCTGCCTGTCACAATTGCTGAGCAATGCGTTGTTCTTCTAATGGCTAATGTGCCTGTGTCCCTAAAGAAAGTGAATATACTGACACTCACTGCAGAAATGTATATTTTCTTGAAATTGAGCCAGTTTGCTGTCTCTCAACCTTACCAGCTATATCATTAGTTATTTTCAAAGACACAGGATGAAGAGATTTAGGTAACATGGAGAAACTTGAACTAGACATGATGCATTTCAGGGAATTGCCTGCTGTGCTCTTCTCCTCTTGGGAAGCAATACTCATAAAAGTTCAATTTCATGACATGCCAAGCACATTCCCTCTAGTAAACTGGAGGATTGAAATCTATCTAAATATCCACTTCTCAGCCAAAAAATTATATTCTGCCCCAAAGTTAAATGTAGTGAAAATATGATATGAATATGTTGCAAAAATTTATGAACATATCATCAGCTACAGATGCCAAAGGCACTTTTGGTCAGCTGACTTTGGAATCTGCTGAACCCAAAGATTTACTTATTGCCTCCTTCCACAGCAATTCTACTGCAGTCTGTTAGGATGCCACACAATCAAGTTGCCTATGCAAATTAGCACATCCTAATTGGTAGCAGTTGAGCTTACCTTCTAATGAGCCCATCCAGTTGTATAAGTAAATGTCTGCTGGGATTGAATATTGGAACTAATAGCATTTGAAGTTTGGGTGGCCTGTTTGCCTTCCTCTGCCCAGAGAGATTTAAGATAGCCTCAAAGTAAGCAACATCGGCTCAATTTGGCTACAAGCTGTTTCAACATTAACCTTGTATTAGAAATATTTTATTTGTACAGTTCTGCATTCTGATTTACATATGTATCAAAGAGAACAACCATGTGGGAGAACTTTATAATTATCTTTGTAAAATATACTAACGCCCTTCTCAAGAATCATTCATTCTTACAACCAAATTGACTTTCTGTCCTTGTTCACGATCTATCTCATTTTTTATGGAAAAGGTTAAAGAAAGGATCAGAATTTCTATCCCCTATGTAATAGCCCGGCCTAGAGCACGTGGCTTCTGTACCCGATGGCACTGCTGTGAATGAAGTGATTACTGTCCTTTGTGTCGACTTCGGCCTCTTAATCTGTATTGACCAGGCAGTTATCAATATCTAGCTCAGAGTGGAAACAGTCTTCAGCATGAAGTGAGAACTGCTTTTCCAAAATGTCCTAAAATCCTTCCCACTCGTGGGGAAGCACATGGGAACAGGTTCATTTTTGGTCCTGGACAGGCAGTAAAAAAAAAAATTAAAAAAAAAAGTTTTAATATATGCATTTATATTTGTACTTGTGATGTTTTTACATATATAAAATTAAGTCTAAGAGAAAAATATGCAGAACTTTGAACTTTGATTTTACCCATTTTGTCATAACCCTGCACTGAAGCCTTTGCAAATAAACCCATAACTCCAACATAACAGCAATTACACTGGACCAAGACACAGGTCTAGCAGGGGCCCAACCAATTGCTTGTACAAGAGGGGATGAACTGGGCATGAAAATAATGATACTTCCCCTGAACACCATTTCATTAGCAGGAAGAAAGCGTTTCTAAAGGCCAAGGACCTTCAGGTGATGTGGCAGCAGCAGCAGCTGAATGTGCTGATGGTCAAAGTGGTGATGACTCACCCATGGAAATGATCATCTGTAACCACATCTTGAGGCCACCAAACCGTGACTTCTTATCTCTACCGTACGCTGCAAGCTGCACGCAAATCTTTCCACTAAACAGTATTTTACTGTCTCTCCAGGACCAAAAATGAACCTGTTCCCATGAGCTTCTCCACAAGTGGGAAGGATTTTGCAATCTGCTGGGTGGCATTAAATCAATCCAAATAACGTCGCCTATACAGCACTTATAAGCTGAACAGTGAAATGAGTCATACATTCTTTCAGGAAGGAATTTCACAGTCTGTAAGTCAAAAGCTCTGTTTGTTATGAACATTTGCTTTCTGATGCTAAGAATTTGGAATCATAGAAAATTCAGATTGACTGGCCCCTGGCGGAGAAAAATGTCTAATCCAACACTGGTAAATGGACCGTGGGTATGGGTAGAAACATCTGTTACTTGAGCAACTTGGGCTTTATTTTTCTTTCAACATGGTAATATGAAGCACCAAAGAGAAACGACACCTTGCACAGAATTTCATTGTCAGCAAGATCTTTCGTGCCTTGCAAATGCACTTAAAACCTGGGAACGCAGAAAACAAAACTAACATATTTTCCAGAGTGAAACCACTGAGTGGAAAACAGATCAAGATATAGATATTATTATGTTATTTTCCTCTTTTTCCCCTTTAAAAAGAAAATTGTCTTTCTCATTTCATACTCCAAATGCAAACTTTAAAGTATTCTGAAAATAAAACAATCCTGATGAATTTTTTTGTGGATGTGGAGTAGGCAAACATCAAGTGACAGCTGGCACCTGAAATTTTGTAGAAAATACCAATACTATCAGTCTCCTGTATTGTTACTGACCAGATGGTTATTTATGGGCCTTTTGACCTCAATTTCTTTTGAACTGGGATAGTAGAGTTGAACAGAATAGAAGATTAGGGTAATTATTTTTAAAGAACTGCAATGCAAAACTAGTGCATTATTTTCTTCCAGACTGACATCAACTTCAATACAAACAAAAAGCAAATGGTCTGGCAAGAAATGGGACCATTTTAGCTGCTGATTCCAACTTTTACTTCACATTTTTTATTTCCCTAGGTAGAATATATCAACTATATAAATCATCACTAGAATTTTCTAGAAATTACCCCAGAGAGCATCCAGTCTATACAGAGAAGTAAAAGATTTATCTTGATATTATTTTGAAACCACATGTAAATATATCATTAAAATGCAACTTCTGCTAAAGACGTTTCAAATCACCTCCATGCAACAGACATTCTAATAACAGAATGGGAGTGTTTTCTTATTTAACAAAAGCAGAGTGGAGGTTATAATCTTTCTAAAACGACTTTTTCAGAGACATTCAAAGCCTGGTGCTTTCAAAAAAGGAGAAAAAATAGTTCAAACCAGATTGAAATTAAGCTAGATAGTAAAGTCTGCCTGGATATCTTATCTTTTTTAAGAGTGAAAGGAAAAAATTGGTCCGGAACACACACTGCCACTGGAATTACAAATACGACCACCTACACAGCTACAGGTCCGCTAAGACCATGCGTATTGTTACTAGAAGTTGATCTTACGATATTTCATAATTTCTTTTGAAGAATTCCAGACTTCACTGTATCCTGTACAGTCTTACCCTAGTCTTTTCAGTTCTGTCTGCAGCAGTATTTTGCTATTTGTTCTGTAAGTCTAGCACAGACAACCTGTCAGGTTCCAGCTCCCTGAAGATGTTACTCTGCATGGTCATATTCCTAAAAGAAGTGATGTTCTGATCCTGCTCATTCTAAAGGAGGCCAAAACTTCATTTCTGTTTGATTCTGAAAGAGGAGTGGCTGAAGCTATTTTAATGGTTTCTTATATCACAGCATGACCTTAAAACTCATGTAGTTCCAAGCCCCCTGTCATGGGCAGGGACACCTTCCACTAGATCAGATTGCTCAGAGCCCCATCTAACCTGGCCTTAAACACTTCCAGGGATGGGGCATCCACAGCTTCTCTGGGCAACCAGAGAACAAAACTGTTCTAGTGCCTCACCAGTAAAGTATTTCTTCCTGACACCTAATCTAAACCTTCCCTCGTTCAGCCATTCCCTCTTGCCCTCTCACTGCATGCCCTTGTAAAAAGTCCCTCTCAAGACTTTTTGTTTCGTTAAAAGAATGTAAAGATGTATAGAAATAAAAGCTTGATGGATGAAGGTATCAGTTCTGTGCTACCTGGGCTCTGCAGAAGTCAGGGATGCAGCACATGCTCTGATGTATCTTTATAGGTCACACACATCCATGTTTTCTGTTTGAAAGTGTCAGGGTACAACACTATCCAAAGACCATGAATAATTGGTATGGCACTCCTCTCCTACAACCTGCTGGATGAGCAGGAAGAGACAGATGTGGGAAAATTTACCCTGCTACTGAAGAAGCACATGAAAGAGCTAAGGAAAGGATAACACACAGTGCCCATGTCCATTGAACAGTTTGTTGCAGGAATGGGTGCCCTGTAGCTGGAATGGCATTTACAGCACACACACATCCAGTGAAACAATCTGGGACTGCTACTCCGCTTTTGGTGACTCCATTCTCTATGTTGTTAATGAGGAAAGGAGCACTCCATCTGACATATCATAAACAAGCGGACACAATATGAGCAAATAATAATGCCCTGTGTGGCTTATAATTAGGTGCCCCTCAAAATGTTGTCAGTATTGCAAAAAAACTATTGAAAGAAAACATATAATTAGTGGAGGACATGAAATCACAGAGAGGTATGGATAAAACATGGGAAATGTGTATAACAACTAATGAAACCAGCCTCCAAAGATAGAAAGGATAGTTGTGGAAGAAACACAGCAACGAAGAAAAAAAAGCACAATGTAAGACCACAAATCCTTGCTCCCCCATAAAACTGCTGTAGCTAACTTGATCATGTTTACATGGGATGTTGGCTTGAGTTTAAAGGAAACATTCACTATACTATATTTAGTTGGCAAGAAAAAAGGTTCTCTCCAAAGCTTCTGGGAGCATACATTTTATGAATACATGGAATAAAAGTAGTTATTTGTACCATTAGAATATATATTCTTCTAAAATGTGTCTGCATGGCTCAATCAGATTTCTTCATTTAAAAATATAATGCAATGTAATTTTATTCAACTTTTTAGAAGTGAAATACAACCCATGAATAACCTCTTTCAAATCTCTGCCATGAGAGCAAATTCTCTAAATGTTATTCTGAAGCACCAGATAATGACTCCCAGCATCTAAACCCCAAACCACTTGTGAAAATTCTGCCTTTCAAAGTGCTCTAACTCTATTGCTTCCAGCTGCTTACATCTGCCTAAATGTACTGAATCTTACACACAAAGTCCGTAAATCAAAGGAGGAGAGTGGTGGAAAGCGAGAGTAACAGAACTCTAACAGACACAGACTGAAAAATAATTTGCTGCTATTAGGATCAACTGAATTTGACATCTTTTCAAAAACACCACCAGCACCCAAGTTCCTAAACAGCTTTCCACAAAAGGAGCAATTTCAATCTTAGATACCTGATACTTGAAAGTAATTTCTCCTCTAAAACCTGTCTAATACCACAGTCAAGAATGATTCTCAGAGAAATCTCATAGTAAACATATATCCTTGTGTGCGATGTTTAAAATATCTTTATATACAGAGCAAGCAGCATGACAGCTGAAACTCTCTTTCTTTTACTGTACAAAGACCATACTTTTTATAAAGGAATTTTAAATACTTATATAGCCACTTCCAGTAAGCTGCACACTCCTCATGAGATGTAAAGGGCTCAGAAAAAATTAATGTCAGTTTTTGGTAACTTTGAATAAAAATAGCTTAACAAATGGGTAAAAGTTCTGATACTTCATGATTTTAAGTATCACATAGCAGACTGGCAAAAGCTCATGAATCTGGTAAAACATTTAACAAAGGTTTTTTAAAATGTTACAGCGCTCTTGATTTTTTTTCTTTAAAGCACTTTTCTAGCCTTCCAGCTTATTAGGAATGCTAGAAATGGTGATGGCAGTATTTCTTTTTGAAGAAATACATAACTGAGACAAAGCTCATATGCAAATGCAATCACTAATGTAGTCACCAGAACTGGACTCTTTATCTTTTATCTCCAAAACATTTGTCTGTTCATCAACAGAGCTAAAGGACATTTGCTCCATGTAGTGAGAATAGCAGTACCCTCATCCTTGGCCACTGAAGAACAACACATTCACACATACATTAGAGTTCAACATGCCTCTTCCCACCACAAAACTGTACAGTCCTTTTTGTACCCCTTTTCAGTTTTTCAATGGAACTTCATCTTGGACTTCAGTTGAAGTAAAACCTCAATTACAGCAAAATGCAACACTGGAAACAGCTTTTTAAGATAAGCATCTTCATAGGTCTAACTTAAAAAATCTTAATTGTACCCAAATTCATAATTTTAAATGTATAACTGTATCCAGGTGGGAGGCATGTATGTCCGTCATCTAGATAAATCATATACATGGCCTAGTTTTTACTTCATTTTTAATTTTCCTGTACTTTGCCAAATTTGGCACCATGCTTTAAAGTACAGCTAAACACAGGAAATAAAACCAGTTTCACTGAAACCAGCAAATTTGCTATGAAAGTCAATGTGAATAAGATTTCAGTTTAAGGGCAGGCCTTGAACTGAGAACAAATTAAAACCACAGAAAGATTTAAGACTAAACCAAGCTGAGAACAAAACAGAATATGCTTAAAATTACCAACCTCCTTTGAAAATACACCACCAGACTTTGCCAGACTTCACTGCTAGCTCCTGTGTCTCTATCTACATGTGTGTATCATGTGCATGTGTACCATGAGCACAGTATCCCTTTCAGATGCTCATCCCAGTTAGAAATGAGATCATTTCATGCACAAGAGGTGACTGGGGAGGTCAGGAGCTTTTATGGTGGGATTTGTAGTAAAGGATGAAGTGTCTCGCCTAGTCTTACACCCCAGTCACTCAAACCTAGGGCTAAACCAAGGTTCTTTTGCTCTGGGTAGGCGCAAAGGAGAAAATTCCAACGAAATATTCTCAAGAGGTGAACATACACAAAAGGCAAACTAGAAACTTAAGGAACATTGGAAAAAGAGTAAATACTGCGTAACATCACTTATCACAGCACAGACTTAGCCCATTGAACATAGAAAAAACCTTTTAACCAGTTTGATGTTAGAAGAGAGTTAGAAGAAGGGGAGAAAAACAGAAAGACAGGAAAGATATAGAAAGACTGACATATAGCTCCTGGGTTCCAGTGATGTAAGGCTCCAAGATGAAGGTAGGGTTAAAGAAGAACGTGCTTGCCTCATGGCCAGGCTTCTTAAAGGCTTGGCCCATGCTGGGCCTTCTTCCCAGGTGGGGACTTCTGGTCTCTCGGCCACTCAGGGGTGGCTTAGGTGACACTGGGGGGCTGCCTCCAGTGAGCCATGATTGACAGACACTATACAGCTGGGGGTGTCGGGGGCAGGGCACCACCTCACCAGAGCAAGGTCTGACCCACCCCCTATCACACACTCTAAGGTCCACAGATGTCTTGAAAGGGATCACCTTTTCCAGTCTGACACCGTCATCATGAAGCATGAAATCAACTTCTTTTCAACACCTAGGTAGACTAGACAGTAAAGCCTAAGTAAACTAGACTAAGAGGAGCAAAGAAAGTTCCAAAGACACAGAAAAATGGTATAGCCAATATGATAGAGGAAGGCTTTCTCTAGAAATTCTGAGAGTAATGCTGGTGCAAAAATTGACTTTCAGAGTTATTCCATTGAAATGGATGCTGTCCACTACACTGTGCTAATAGAGGGAAGGATAAATATTTTCAGGGATCACTGACTGACAGAAAATGGAGAAATCATTTCTCATGCTGGTAGAAGTATTGAGAAGGGAAGTATCTGGAAAGGTGAAATGGATGAGGGATGCAGTGTGTGCTAAAATGGTTGGAAAAGAGAGACCTTCTCCAGGACTTGGCTGAGAAAGCATGTGTTAGGATGAGAGTTCCTGGAAGAATGCAAACAAAGAAATGGTTTCCTCAAAGATATAATAGTTTAGACTACTGTTCAAGTGTTCAAGACCAGGTTGGATGGGGCTTGATGAGCAACCTGGTTGATGAGCAAACTGCTTGGATGAGCAACCTGGTCTCATGGAAGGTGTCCCTAAGCATGGCAGGGGAGTTGGAACGAGATGACCCTTAAAGTCCTTCCAATCCAAACCATCCTGTGATTCCATGATTAAACATTTTATCTAATACTGCACTTGAAGCACTAGTACTGTGTGCAACAAACATTGACTTAAATAACTAAATCAGCACTCAATTGGTTTTGAAAAAAGTTGACATACTTGAGCTTAAATATTTTTTCCTCTTCTCATGCTCTCTGACCCTCACATTACTCACAGTGTTGTTACTTAGTAGATAGGGCATCCTTTTCTTCTCTCTCTCTGTTTTTTTTTAAATGCCAAGTGAGATACATACAAGGTGCACTGCATCGAGTCAGGTTGTGTCTTACCCTTGGCCAACATTCAAAAAATAGAGAACTGTCTAAAATAAAAAAGACAAATGGCATCAAGTGAAGCCTAAAATGTCATCATGAAGCATGAAATCAACTTCTTTTTAACACACCTTTAACCATATCAATATCTGAAAAACTTGCTATTTCACATGAAAAAAATGAAGGATTAGAGCCACATGGTAGCCAGCTACATTCTTCACTTGCAATCTGCATCTCTGCTTGGGATCTCAGGCTTCCAGTGTCTGTGTGGGCAACATCAACAAGTTCCTACATGGTGGGAAATGCCCACATTGCACTGCAGAGTGTGCTAAGAAACTGTTCTTTATTTCGCTTCACATGTAAGGCAGGTAAATATTTACAAGATTAACTTGGCACAGTTAGCACAAGACTTGTGGAAATTTTGTAAATCTAAAGGTACAGTTGTCACTCTGACCAAAGAATTCCTGCAGTGCAGGTGAATTAAGAGTCTTCTCACTCTCTATTAGCAGATTGCATGGAGTGCTCATGGCATACTTGCTCTAAGATTCAGATTCACTCTGAGTTAAACTAGTGCTTTATTCAGACTTTATTCAGTCTCTAAAATCCTTTTCAACCACATACATATCCAGCCAAACATCTAATTATATTTTGCCATACAAAGTAGTATGAAATAAACACTCGCTTTAAATGTCATTATCTTAATTATGGTAATGGCTTCAGGAGAAACCCACGGAATTATGGCTGATGATATTAGTCTTCTCAGCCTTAGAAAATAATACACACCCAACAGCTACATAAATCTGATCATGACAAGAAACAGCAGAGCAAAAAGGTATTGCTGAAACCATGCTAACAGTGTATGCTGCTAAAATCAGTGGAAAAAGATGGATAAAGATGCCCTGTTTTCAAAGGACTCGGAGTCCAGCCTAGCTTTTCAAATTTAGCCAAGAGAAGAAGAATTCTCCCTTTTATCCTGATAATACAGATGTTGGTTTCCCAGCTAGTAACACACCCTCTGCCTGAGTGGGATGGCTCTTTATGAAATGAGGCAGATTCCCAGAGACCAGAAATCCAGAAATACTTTCCAAGAGCTCTCCAGCCTGTATGCAACAGGCTGCCACCATGAAAGATGATGGAAGACGAAACAACAACAGGAGAGGGAGAAGATGGAAAAATTTGGCACAGTGATACACATAAAGGATCTATTACTAGAGGAGAGTGAGGGAAAAAGAGAATTAGGAATGCCTTTACTCTGTGTTGATGCTGTTGCTTTGCCCCTAATTGGCCATTGTGTTGTGCCTGTGGGAAATGTCACCTTGAGATAACAAAGCATAAACACCATGAATGATGCAACCACACCTCATTTATTTTAGACTCCAGTCTAAGACTTGATTTTTTTTCTTGTAAGAACTATGCCTGAATAAGCTGCAGAAATAGGTCTTAACGAATTAGTTTCGGTTCACTTAAAATTTATGATTTCTTTGCAGCAGTGCTACAGGAACTACTGTCTGCATACTGTGCACCACTGAGGGACATGGTCTGGACACCAGGGCATGTCCAGCCTAGTTGTCCCACACCTACTGAGTAAATCTGATTTCCTCAGGATGCCTCAGAGGAAGTGTATTGTTCATGCAGAACTCCCTTGAACGTGTGCTGTTATAAGGGAATTAATGAAAAGATGCAGATGTAGCTCTTACTAGTAAAAGGCCCTTGATCGTACTGTACAAATGGATGGCACTGTTGTCACATTTTAGAGAAAGACGTCAGCAGTTCCTGTGCCATACGGTTTTCTGAATCTGCGAGGATCACCACTGCTCTGTAAACACCTTGATTTCATTGTCACCTGCAACTGCTAAATGCCTGCTTAGCATTAAAAGGGCACAACTGCTGCTAAATATAGGTAAAAAATTTTTTTTGTTGTTTACACAATGATGAATCTCCACCAAACCCACACTACTTCCTTCTGAGGACTTACACTGAAATGCAGAAAGCAGACAAGACTGTGCCTCATACAGTTAATGATGAGATTTGATACTTCCAGCAGCAGAACCTTTTCTCAGAATGAAGAACATCTGGTTATCAACGAGGTGTATTTTCTGGATTGCCAGGGATGTTACATATAGTACACTTCAGCAAAGCATAAGGAAATACAGACTTCTCACCATCTGGGAACATCCCCCCCGATGTCACATAGAAATAGGTTACACAAAGGGGATGCTAAGGGCTAAGACCGTGATAATAAAGCACAGGGAGAAACCCCTTCAGTTACCCACAGCCTGTCTGGCCCTGACAACAGTTACTGCTGCAGTTTGTCAGAGGTCACTGGAACAGCAAGGCTCACTTAAGAAATACTGTGTGAACAAGAAAAAAAATAGCCCTGCATTTTACTGCCTCATTATAAGAGACAACAGATGGATGCAGAGAGATGTCAACTACTTTGCGATTATTATGCCAAAGGATATTTTAAGGAAGGACTTCAAGGATTTAACAAATTTTAACAAATGTTTTCAGGGAAAACAAGGGGAATATTTCGCAGGGTGTACAAAAGGTCTTATCTCAGAATATAACTGAGAAGCTGGCCTAGCTGAAGAGGTGATTTCACAGTGTGGAATCATAAGGAAAAAAAGCCACAGAAGTGAACACATCCATCTGTTGTTCTAGAAAAAGGCACTGAAAAAACCAAAATTTTAAAAAAAAGGAATAAAATGGCCAAGGCAAGAGAGAAGGATACGGCCCTTACAGCAGCATCCCAAACAGGTAAGAACAGGCCACAAATGAAGTTGGGAAATCCAAAGAAAAAATAGATTGCTGGAACCAAAATGTGAGATGATGTTTGGACCAGAGTTTCAGTTCTGTGGTCTCATTACAGGCCAAGGGGTAGCAATTTAGGTTGCGGTGACAAGTGAAGGAGAGAGAGAGACAGAGGGAATTATTTTGGGAAATGTGACTGCTTAAGAGCTGAGACTAGGATTGAAAACCCTCATGCTTGGGTAAGAGAGTTCACCCTCACTTCTGTATGTGCTTCAAACAGGTTTCTGAATAACAGACGAAAATCCCACAACAGTAGAAAAACACTTCTCCCTCTCTCTCCCAGACAGCCTTAAAGAACTAATTGGGCTGACAGCACTGGTGTAGCTTTCCAAATATCCAGAACTGTAATGCTTTATATTGTTAGGAAAAATGGCTTCCTGAAAGAAACTCCCTTAATGCATTAAGCCTTATGTGTTTCAATCATAGAGATGAACAAAGACCGTGAGGGGAGAGCAATGTATTTCAAGCAATTAGACATGAGATGACATAGCTGTCATTGCTCATTGACTGCCTTTGACAATATCTACTGCAAATGGCACAGATCCCTATGGAAGTCTTTCAAAAGCTCACAGTATTTAATCTGCAGGCATTTTAATTTGAAATAAAAGTGATATTTTCTTCAAACAGAGTGAGAACAGGGTGAACAACAATGATCCAGACAGCCTTAAAGCACTCCAGGGTAAGCCTGTCAACAGGTGATACACCTTGTGCATGCTCACAACCTGTGTACCTAGCCTGATTTTCAGAAGACTGAGTGGCAGATTCACAAATATGTTTTTAATGGCACAAGAAGAAGGTGTTGTTTGATTCATTCACCAGAGAATCTGAATATCTTGTTTAGCTGGGGGGG
>VZTI01004251.1:120300-167917 GCA_013397865.1 Struthidea cinerea
AGGTAGGGGGGAGTTCTGATAAAATAAAAAAAAAAAAAAAAAAAGGAGGGAGAAACAACCTAGCTGCATGGGCTTAAAAATTGTATTTTGCGAAGTGCTCAGTCTGCTTTACACTGGCCTTGAGCACTGGGAGCTGAAGAAAGAGGAAGTATTTTTAGGAGTAAACACAGTACAGTGCTGTGGAAGACGAGGAGGTGTTCTGCAAACCTGATGGCGTTACCTATGGTTTTGGGGATAGTTATTAAGCAGCTACCTGAACAGTGGATCATATCCCACCTCAATCACAATGCAGCACAAGAAAGAAAATCTCTCTCAGGCTCCAGAGATGAACTAATAAAAAGAAAGAAAAAATCCCGTTTTTTTCCTCTGTGATTTATTTTTAATTACCATGAAGGGAGGCTATCTCCAGATGTGTGAAAATAAAATCCAGGCATAAGATACACTGAATGCAGGATGAATGTCAGGAACCCTCCACATGCTAAGTCTGTTTATGATAAGCAGCATAAGAAAAAAGCATTTCAAGCAATTTCTGTCATACCCAAGTCAATCAGAGACTGCATTTACTATTATGGGGCAGGTGTCCTCATATCAGTGTGGCAGATATGACTACACACGTACACCAGAAGCATAGAAAATTCTACGTATTGGTATCGTGTTATTGAGATCACACTGTTAATCAGTGATTCAAGAGCACAGCAAAGGTTAGGAAGTAAATCCTGACCTACAGAAGCTACTGACACCACTCCCATTGGAGTCAAAAGAGCTGGAGTTGGCCTGGAGTTCAATCCCTGCTGCAAAGAGCTTGTGAATTTAAATTCTAGCAACAGCAGAGATAGAGCAGCATAACAATGGTTGGACAGTCAGATAAGTTGAATGCAACTGCATAAACCATGGGAATTTGAAGAGACTGAACCAGCAATTTTCAGAGTACTAATATTCTATAAATCTTCCAGGTGAGTCAAGCTCAATGGGTATTTTACCTCCTAAGCCAGGAAAGATAAGTAAAGGATTATGATGATATTAGAGATTTTCAATTCACTTAAGTTCGGTATGTGATAAGGTTAAAGAAAGAGTTCAACTACCGTGCGACATTCACGTTAACATGGAGATAACAATGGGCAGGTACTTGTTACCTGATTAGCTGAACAAAAGAAAAATGAATATTTGCAAGGCAAAAAAAAAGATTCAGTAAAAAATAATTAATCTAGAATACCTATGCAAGTGTAGGTGACATTTGATAAGCTCAGTTATTAGAATTGCAGAAGCGTTCTTTTTTAAGGAATTTACTTCCCTGGGATTTCTAGACTTATACATTTCTTATTCTCCTTTTCCCTTAAAGGAATGTGAGGTTTTTCACAAATTTCAGTCTCCTCAGTAATGAGAATTTAATGATTTAATAGTATTAGTTGTTTGAGACCGTTTGAGACCGTTCTAATAAAACAAAGGATGTAGGTGCTAAAAAGCTAGAAGCAGAGAAATTCTTCAGCCTTTTCTCAATATTCTGTGAGAAGACTGTCTTTCCTATGTAAGCTAGGTGAAACAAGGTCACAGTTTCATAAACTTCTTGCACCTGCAAGCTGTTTTGCAAGATTGTTATGGCTTTGACTTTGAAACTATTTTGGAATAGGGATCTTAGGACTTGGCCAATCCTCTCAAGGAGTGGATGGCCGAGGAACCAATTACCTATTGCCAGTCAACACACTTTTTGCGATCTATCCTATATAGTAGTCAGAAAATTATTAAAGAAAAGCTTCGGCTTCCACTGTTCATGAGCCTGGACTCTGTGTCGTTTTCTTTATGCCCCTCGGACGTAACAGTGACAAAAAGATAGCAGCAAATCTAATGTAGAAAATAACTGATAAATTCCTTTGCATATTACTTATAAGTCTTTATCAGTCTTTTCCCTCTGCTGTGAAGTAAGAAACTGTAACTAATTCTCCCAATATGCAGATAAATATACATATAATATACATATAAATGACATATTTATTGGTGGTGTTCATATTTCTCTGATAATGCAAAAGGCAAATGTCTCTTTTCAGAATGGCCATGCAGCAGTGAAACCGTAATCACTATTATTTAACCCAAAAACTAGAAATACCTCTTACATTGAATTACATTGTTCCCAATGAATAGTAGTTTCCTTGAATAAGTGTAGGAGTGTGTCACATTCTTCTGGGTATTTAAAGAAATGTATGTCACGTGCAAACAAACCCACTGTTGATTAATATGGTTCTACAGGAAAGGGTGTTTCTAGGAAAATGATTTACTCAAACTACTATCTCTGCCACTGTAAACCTGAATGAGGGAGATAATACTGATCACGCAGTACAATCTAAGCTTTTTAGCAGAGAGGAATGGTACAAAACCAGCATAGTAGCCTACAATCTATCAGTAAAACTCTATCACTTGGGTTCTTGCAAAGTTCAATGTATTTCCACAGTTGCAAGGAGCTGGATTCTTAAAATAGGATGCTCTTGTCAGGTGACTTAAAGCTCAATCAGGTGGAGCTGGAGAACAGGAAACTGTGCCAACTATTGGGTTATTATCAGAGAGAAAACCTTGTGTGTCCTGTTTACAGTGACTAATATTCATAATTGCCTGCACAGACTTGTGTTACAGATTTCCAGCATTCACTTACAACAGTGTTACTCCTCTTCTTAAAAAGCAGACAATAAAATTCTAGTGTCAGAGTCATCACCCAACACATTAGTTAAAGTGGCAATTTCAGGAGCTGCTGTCCAAATCCAATTCCTGAAATACGTCAGAATTTTCTATACTCTATACTTTGGGTGCCGGAGTGCTGCCTTGCAAAAAGCCCAGTGTCCCCAGAGTCTCTGACCACTTACCAACCATTAAAACCTCCACTTCTCTGTGCTTCACCTCTACTTGCTCAATTTTGGAGTAGAGCAGTAAGAATAGAATATCAAGCACATTTAGCGTTGCTTCCCTTCATCAACAATGGTAATAAAAGTAGGCGACTTGACTTGGAAATACTTCCTCAAGTACAGTGGCCCAATACTGATGTAAAGTATCTTCAGTATTAAAGATCACTCCTGAATGAATACCTGGAAAACTTCCAGCTCAGGTGATATCATATTCAGCTGAAATTTATTTGTTATTAGCTTCTCAGTCCTTGGTGCTGCTAAGCGTGCCCATGACAGGAGCTGCCGAGGTAACCCTGCACACAAAATTAACTGATAATTCCAAACATGGGTAGGATAGAGACTGAATTGGAAAGTCCCCTAGGATTAAATAATTCCCATCCGTCTTCAAAAGCATAGTATCAATCATAGCTACTGCAGCACTGGCCTTACTTTTCTGGCATTCTCCAAAGAGGAAATGGGAAAGGTACAGAAAGTATAAATCATTTTGATATAAAAAGAAAGTACTTAGGCAGCCATATAATGAATCCCCAGCACTGTCACCTATGTTAAAGGCCATGAAAAGTTTTGTAAGGTCCTGAGTATGAACAGCATAGAATAATGGAAAAGTGGTTTACAGCTTCACAGAGCAGTATGAAACTCGAGCACATAAGCTAAAATCTAAATGAACCCATAAACTAGTTACCAAAGGAAGGTAGGGTCTAAGCTGTGTGTCTTATTCTGAATATTTGGGTCTTATATTTTAGCAGCAAATATTGGACTGCCACTTAGATTAGCCATTTGCGATGATTTCCGTATTTTGAAAAATGCCTGGGTTATATTCAAACAATGCTTCTTGCTTTCCCAGTTATTAGAAAGTAGAAACTCAAGCATTCAGTGGGACTCAGAATCTGAAGGTGATGCTATCTCACACAGTACAGGACTGCAGGTTAGCATTAATCATGGAAACCATACAGAACAATTATCAGATAAAGAACAAAATGGCTTGTGCCTGGTTCAGAACAGAAGTATGCTCTCCAATGCTAATAAAATGAAGTAAAATAAAACAAAATAAAAACTAGTTAGGGCTGGTTTTAAAAATGAACAGGTTTTCTCAACATACGCCATCCTGGACAACTTCTGTGTCATGCCAGCAAATGTTTGCTGTGGACTCTGCAATGCACAGTCTGTGTCTACCATCACATCCTGATTATTTGTGTGTTTGTGGATTCTATACTTATGTTTCCCTAGAACCAGCACCTCTTAATGTGAACTTAGAGATGACAGATACATTAAAATACACATGCCCTTGAAGAAAAGAAAAAATTAGGTTTTGTTTGAGGCTTTTTTTAAGAACTGATGTCAAATGAGATTCTGAAGAGATGTGCAGATTTGAGGTGGGTCCTGCCCTCCCATCTGCAGCTCCCATGCTATGCCTGTCCCCAGGAATTGATGGAATGGGCATCTTCAAACTGCCCAGACTGGTGGTTTACTCCTGTATGCATCAAGATGGATGTATGGAGGCAGGGTGGAACTAGATGATCTTGAAGGTCCCTTGTAACCAAAACCATTCTATGATAATGACATATATTCATGTTCTGGCAACTGTGATGTCCTCAGCATAATGGTTTGATATTTGCCAATAAAATTAAATACAAGTTTGCATATTAGTAATAAAGTAATGTAAAATAATGTTTGGATGTCGGCTTGTAGAACCTTTGGAAAATTCCTTGGCCAAAATACGATGCAGAACAATAAACAATTTCAATAAGCATGAGCATATGAAGAAGAACATTTTAAAAGATAAAATCATTTGACTTTACATAAAATTATCATGATACTAAGCACTGATTAGTTTTTTTAATTTAATATAACAATCCTGATTTCTAATATACTTTCCATCAATCTGATACATATTCATGTCACTTTAGTGCTGTCACACAGAGACGAGCAAACACGACATACAGCTCACCAAGATGCAAAGTCTGAGCATTAAATGTATGCATTAGAGAAAGGGCCTTCAGCTATGACTGTATAACTCTGAGCTTTTTTAGTGTGGTTTAAGAAGAGATAGGTAAAGCGCCAAGGATATTTACTAACGACATTAACAAGGGCAACAAAGTTTGTTTCTGTTTTCTGCAACTTAGCAGCCAATTCTGTATTTTAGAAGTATTAAAGAGTCCTCTGTTTAAGATGTGGACATCAGTGAAGTGCTTACAAACATGCACATTACTCACACTAGCTTGTAAAACTTTTATTTTCATCAGTCCTTCTGAAATTATAGGTATTTTTAGGTACCTACTATTCCTTCCTGATTCCTCGGTGTAGGATTTTCAGTGACTGACTTTAGCATATTCACGTATACTTTCATAGTGTACTAAGTGGATTTCCCTAGCTTTGCAGGGACTGCTTTTCTCCTTTGTCAGACAAATGATGATAGATTTAAAACATTTCTGCTACTGACCCAATGCTGGCATTCTAGTGAGACAATCTGATTCAGTTGATACAAACCAAAATAATACCAGTAATGAGGGATTAAAAATTAAACTTAAATTTGACTACTAGAATATCCTGAGTTGGAAAGGATTTATAAGGATCAT
This sequence comes from Struthidea cinerea, assembly GCA_013397865.1. NCBI lineage: Eukaryota > Metazoa > Chordata > Aves > Passeriformes > Corcoracidae > Struthidea > Struthidea cinerea. The sequence goes on from VZTI01004251.1 coordinate 125,765, forward strand.
CAAATCCAACTCTTAGCCCTGCACGGGACCATCCCAAAATCACACCATGTGCCTGAGAGTGTTGTCCAAATGCTTCTTGAACTCTGTCAGGCGTGACCACTTTCCTGGGGAACCTGTGCCAGTGCTCAAGCACCCTCTCTGTGAAGAACCTTTTTCTAATATCCAACATAAACCTCCCATGACACAACTTCATGCTGTTCCCTGGGGCCCTGTCACTAGTGACCAGAAGAAAGAGATAGGTGCTGGCCCTTCTGCTTCCCCTTCTGTGGAAGCTGTAGACCAAGACAGGCAAGCCTGTAACAGGGCCCACATGGCAGTAAGTTTGGGTAGACAGATCCCTAAGATCTGTGGGATAAATGACACAGGAAGTCCCGCTTTTGAATACCCAGCATTAAGTTATAAAAGTCTCTAACTCCGTGATGCAAAGATTGACTGAAATAAATTTAATCTACAAAATCACACTAGTCAAAAATTGTTTTGGTGGATTAACAGTGCCACAGGGCGATTAAGCCATATATTAGGAATTATCTGTGTCTTTTCACCTTCATTCCAAATAACTGAAGCTATCATAAGCTCCATATCACACGCTTCAGGTAATTTGATCATACATCTACACCAGATGAGATAAAATCTGTACTTCTATTTGACACGGTAATGCACAGATCTAATATTTACAAGCAGAAAATTGTGGTCTAAATTTAGTTGCAATTGCTATTCACTGTTTAAGTCTAGTTACAATTGTTATTTACCCAGACAGTAGTTTCTCTTGCTCTTTCCTATTTCTTTAAAACCTCATTGGTAATTCCTATCCACATGACCAGTAATGATCCTGAGCTCCATCAAATGCTCATGTAATGTGGGGTGTGCATGGTCACTCTCAGGAAGGCTCAAGAAGTCCTTCAGTATAAGCCACCAAGAGCTCAGAGGGCTGGAGCACCTCTCCTGTGAAGACAGGCTGAGAAAGCTGGGGTTGTTCAGCCTGGAAAAGAGAAAGCTCCAGGGAGATCTTATTAACAGCCTTCCAGTACTAAAGGGGCTTATAGAAAGGAGGGAGAGTGACTTTTCACAGGAGCAGATAGCAATATGACAAGGGGGAACAGTTTTAACCTAAAAGATGAGAGATTTAGATTAGATGTTAGCAAGAAGTACTTACTGTGAGGGTGGTGAGGCACTGGAACAGCTGCCCAGAGAAGCTGTGGATGCCCCATCTCTGGAAGTGTTCAAGGCCAGGTTGTATGGCCAGCACCCTTGTCTAATGGAAGGTGTCCCTACCCATGTCAGTGGGTTAAGGTTCCTTCCGATCCAAACCATTCTATGATCCTGTGATTCTGTGACTGTGGAGAGATAGGTCTGAATAGAATTCCTGTTCTAAACTCTCAGGCTGAGGGTGACTGAACTAAATGCATGTAAGTACACAGGGGAAATAGGCATTTATGACAATTTTTAGTCAGTTGACACATAGCATGTCTTTCAAAGGCATAGAATAAAAATATTATATCTCACTTGAGAGAGACTTCCTAAAGAATTAGAGAGAACTTTCATTATTAAATAAAACTCTAGTCTATATAGCTTTTGTTATACCTTCCAAACTGCGAATTTTCCATGAGTGCACTGCATCAGTAGTTACTCGTTGTTTTGGTTCCTTTTATCTAGCTGAAAATGGTACTGGCCTTCTCTGCCAGTATTAAAGGCACCACAGTAATTGCTGTAGTTATCTAAGATAAACATAAGAATTGTCCTCAGTTTTCATTGCCTCTTACTCACATTCACTTTTAAATTTGGTTTTTGATCACAGCATTGCTAACGACCCTTTCCACTACTTCTGGAATCTTTTACTATGTTTTCTTTTATTTTCATTCTCATTTCCCCTATGAAATTTAAATGTTGAGACTTATGAGTCTTAAAAAGAAGCAGTCCCAATCCTGGAATTGCCAGAGATGAACAGAAGTGTTAATACACTTGCAGTCCCATTTCAGTGTGTACACGGCTATGGGCTGTGATGACTTCACTAACTGGGGCATTTGACTGGTCAGGAAAGAAAGACAGACTTTGAACTGTCACAAGGCAAGTTGTTTATTCTTCCTCTGATGCTCAGGATCCCAGAAAGGAGACCAGGTGAAAGGAGACAAGCAGAAGAGCTTGTATTTTACCTAGAGACTAGCTGAGCAATCATCAGTCTTTACCTGCTCTTGACAAGGTTGAGGGAAAATTGGAACTGGCTGGCTGTAGCTGTAGGGCCCATGAACATACCTGTCTTGTCCCGAAGCAAGGAGGGTATCTCACGTTCTTCTTATGACGATACCACACAGGGCAAGCAAGCTTCATGTGCACTCAGCTCAGGAGGAAAGGGGAAGAGGGCTTAAGGCAGCTGTGGGGATCAGTGATGCCTTTGTGTAGGGGCAGCCCGAAGCATTCCCCTGGGATGCTTTGTTCCTTGGTATGGTCTGTCCTGGTTTGAATCTCCCGGTTGGCTGTAAGCCTCGTCACTCCCCTGGCATTCTCCCATTGGTCCCCATTCCCTAATCCCACCTTTCCCCCCAGCCCCGGGTAAAATGGGGGCCCTCGAGATTGGTTTGACATTTGCTTTGGAGTTCGGCTGTACAACATGGAATAAACCATCCAGCAGGATGATAAGCGAATCTCCTTCCTGCCTCTTTGTCACCTGACTGTATTACCGAATAATGCCTCAGGTTCTGTGGGCTAGCGGGAACCCACGGAACCGGGCTAAAATTAAGGTATTAGGCAGCCAGGAGTCAAACGTCACAGGTGAAAGAGAGCAGTAGTAGCTGTCTAAATCTTTCCTCAAGAATAGTACCAGAGAACTCTTTTTTTTTTTTTTTTCCTGGAGCACATACTAAGCCCTTCCCAGTCCTGCAGTACAGAAAGCTTGTGCCAAGTTCTGGACATGTAATATACAATGTAGCTTGACATTTAATCCCATATGAGAGACTTGTATAAGCCTTCACCTGAGCACCTGAACCAATGGTCTCATAACAGCTGGCTGCAGTCTGGCTTACATTACCACAATCCACAGAAACAAGAGCAAAGCTCATTTCATTTGTATGATGGGGTCACTGGCATCTGGCAGATGTTAGACTAAGCATTATTGATCAAACACAAGCAAAGTGGTAGAAGACAAGGATGATGAAACACTTTTGGCAATTTGACAAATGCACTGCTTCTTTGAGTTGGGTTGTTCACCCATATGTGACATCTACATGCACCAATACCTGAAGACAGGATGGCAATGTATGGAATAATACAAAAATTTTTGCCTGATCTTTTCTTCCTCAAAAACCGTATCAAGCATACAAGAGAGCCTGATTGCATTAGAAGTCTACAAATTCCTACTATATAGAGCCTTTTGCACCATTTCTCATTGTTTATCCATTACTTAAACTCATTCAAAACCCCTGTTTAAAATACACTGAAAGAGGCAATCAGCACTCTGCATTTCAGTTGTACAACTGAATGTGTTGTTATTTGAAGAATGTTCACCTACTTACATTGTTCATATTTATACCAGTTGTGAGAAACAACCAGCATTGGCAGTTTATTTTAAGATTTAAATGTTTGGTGTTAAATGATGCTGGGTTTAGAAAGTTATGGAAGAAGTTCAGAAAATATGTGTTGGCAATTATTATTATTAGGCAAACAATTTCTGTTTACTGTAGTACCTCTGATAATAATCAGGAATAGGGAAAAACCTCCTGAAATGAAGAAAAGTCATGAAATTGTCATTGTGCCATAAATCTCCATTCTTAAGTTATTCAATTGCCAGCTTTGCTAAGTGGAAGATACCTTACTTTTTTCCACAGCAGGATTAGAGAGCAATATGAAAACAATTATTATCCGTGGGTTTCTTATCCCTATTCTTTTACCATACCTTAAAACATCAGCTTATACCAAGTGGTTGTTGCTTAAACCTAAATTACTGTGTGTCACAACAATTTCAGGTTTCTTGTTGCAGGCTGGAAAGTCAGACCCTGCTTCTGTAAACCTACAAATGTACTGAAAACATTTAGATAAACCAGAATCATTAAAAATAAGGTTTGAAAAAATAAGGGGCATTCACTATTTCATGAATCTTCATTGGTTTGGGATCTACAAGGGAAGAATGACCTAAGATTGCATTGTAATGCTTTAAAGACCATGGAGTTTACACAAGTCTGGGAACTTGATATACTTCAAGGCACCGCTCAATGCTTAGGTAGTCATGGAATCTGAACGACCTTACATTTGCACACATGGGCAGAGAGATTTTTAAATCTTGTCATGTATGTCCACTGAACAAGACTGGTAACTTCACACAAGCTTTTATTGCAAAGAACATGATTACAGGGATATTTTTAACTTAAAATTTCACTACCATGCCAAAAGTTCTCACAGCACTACATTAGCTCTGTGATCCTCAGGAGATGCACAAATTTCTATACTACTGTTGCCCAGGTGTAGCTTGAAGTCACTTTATCTCCCACAGAGTTCCAGTCATGCAGGTGACTTCGTGAAGCCCTGGTAGGTACAGCAAGGCTTCAGCACGTGAGGGCAGCCTGCCCCTCTGTTCTCCTTGGTACTCAGATATTTTGGTCAGAAATGAAATCCTCTGGCCTTCAGTGAGGTCTGAGCATGATCCCTGCACTGCCTTCCCAGGCTGGGAGCAGTAGACAGTGCTCCTGAGCCATAGTCCTTAATAGCAAAGAGATAATGGTGCTGCCACCAGCAGCAATGCAGTATCGCAGTATCACAGAATCACAGAATCATTAAAGCTGGAAAAGATGTCTAAGATCACTGGGTCCAAACATCAACAAACAGCTGAAGAGGCACAACTATTTCTGTAAACCTGACTGGAGAAGAGTGGGAAGGTTTCCTTCCCTGCTTCATTGAGAGCAAGTTGCACTTCAGTTCCTCCACTTGACTGTTGACATGACAGAGAAAGTGTTATGAGAGGAACAGCACATGCAAAGCACTTTCTATCAATAAAGGAGAAGCAGCAGACACTTTCTGAAGAAAAAGGCTTTTCTTCTCAGTAATGAAGATGATGACAGAACTAGCTCAGCTTAGCTTGGTGGCTAATTTAGAGTAGCTCCAGGAGTCCTGCTGCCACAGAAATCAGGGCACAAATCAATCTTGTGAATGTCAGGACAAAAGTGCTATTAGGACATTGTTTTAAGAGCAGCTGCAAATATTAGAGATGTTCTTTCTAACACAGTGAAGATTAAAACAAGCCTATGTTATCAATCTGCCTGAAGGGGCCCAACATGAGAGAACTGGGTGGTGCTGTCTCACTGCAGGAGATGATGATAATGTGCAAAGTCAGCCTGGACTTTGCAGCAGTATTTTAAAACAAAAGGCCAATTTCTTCCCCTTATTAACTAGATAGGGAGATGAGGAACACCGGGCTAATCCCACAGGGAACTCAAGCTCCTCTGCGCTGCCCTTGTACCTTTTCCTATAGGAGAGACTGGTGGAACCACACACCCTGGCACTGGGACGCAGGACGCTCCACTGCCGCTCCCATATCCCCTCCTTGAGCTTACTGAAGCTCTGAACTGTCACAGATGCAGCAGGACAAAAAGAACAAGTTGTGTCCTTTCCTCACCCTATTTTTTATCTTTCTTAAGAATAGAAATTTCCAGGACAGAGTTTATGCTATCAAGGGTGTCTATGCAGCAGCCAATGCTTTTGGTACTACCGTAAACTAAATAATTAGAAACTCCATATATATGGCCTCCAAAATCCTATAGCCTGGCTAGCTGATTTGGCCCTGAGGATCTAAATCCATTGTAAAACTTCCTCTTCTTTTACCTTCCAACAACCCATTTAATATTAGTTACAATCTATCTTTTACTGTAAAAAAACCCAGAAAAATGTGTCAAGGATTCAACCGAAAACCACATTTTAATATGAATCATAAATTTTCTAAACCTCCTTCTCTTCCCCCCATTAAATTATTCTCTGGATAACGAATCAGATATTCTTTTATTAGAATATTTCATTTCCAAGCCTTTCAATACACAGAAATAATATTTTCTAGCAAAAGACAGCTCTTAGACAATGAAAAGACATTAAATTGTAGATTTAAAAATTCCCTTTCTTCTGAAAGTCCATATATATATTGAGAGGCTAACAGAACAATTGTGCTGCCTCAAGATTCATTAACTGCTGATCTCACGCACAGACAGGCAAGAGAGAAAACAAGGAAGGGAATCTTTTGAATATTTCATTAACCCTGATATTCAATTATTATAACAATGCCACTCAGGAGGGCTTGCACTGAATTTTGTTAGAGATAAGGATTTTAAGAAAATGATAACTGACCAATTTCAAGACTCACGAAATTGTTTTTCGGTTTCAATAATAACATGTGTTACTCATGTAATACTCCTGTGTCCCTTCAGAAACAGGAAAAAACTGTTTATATTGCATTAAAATTCTTAGAATTTGAAGCTAGATCACTTAAAAACAAAAATTGGAACTTCCCCTATTTTTACATGAATAATGACAAGTATCTATCTATCTATCTATCTATCTATCTCTCTCTCTCTATATATATATAAAAGATTGTAAGATTTCTGTATTTTTCCATTATGGAACATATACCCAAAAGGACTAATCTATTTTTCTTTCTTTAACCTCACCAGAGCCTACTTAGAGTGGCTTTGTTCAAATTGTTCATATTTTTCACATTATTATATTTCTACTCAAAATTTTTGAAATTCTCAACTATTATCCTGTAGATTTTGGTAGCTTGCAGCAAGACTTTTCCTTTTAATTATTAATAGGCACATTTTTATTTTTCATTAGCTAGATGTCTACAATACAAACAGATCCTATGCCATGTCATTAAAAGCCTTTGGCAGAAGTCATCTTTAAATGGTTCTTGCGTAAAGTGATGTTTCCTGCACTTTACTTCCCACCCTCTTAAGATATCTAGAACTTGAAAGGAAGAAATGGTAAGGCTTAACACCTTACCATTAAGCTAATTAGAAGAACAACTGCTAATGAGTGTAAATTAGTAATAATAGCTACAGCATACACCCAAGGAACAAAATTGTGTATCTCAGGTGATAGAAAACCACTTATCAGTCAGAAGCATGGCAACTGTTGGAAAAAATTTGCACTTTTATTTTCACAAGTATGTAACTTAACATCAATGAGGCGTTTCCAAAGCATGTACACATCCAGTATTCAGTGGAATCCACAACTGTTTGGCACAGGACTTCAAGCAACCTGGCCTGGTAGAAGGTGTCCCTGACCATGGCAAGGGTGTTGGAATGAGATGATCTTTAAGGCCCCCCTCAACCCAAAGCATTCTGTGATTCTGTGAATACTCTATAGCTTGTTACATTTACATTTCCACAATCATGCTCAGAGATTACACATATGAGAAGATCAAATCAATACACATATGAGAAAAGACAGGAGGTTGCTGTTGTCCACGCCAATCTTTACTTTTCAAACACTAATTATTTAGCAATCTCATCTTTGATAAAAAGATCAGATGTCTCAGCCGCAAGTGCCGGTTATCCAATTACACACAAAGCACATCTATATTTTGAAAAGCACAGTTAGGGCACACACTTCACTTGCTGAAAGCCAATTTCCCTCAGTTTCACTGACTTCAGAAATAGTGGGTGAGCAAAACTGTCCCTCAACCACAAGCAGAGCAAAACCAGCCCAACACAACCCTTTCATCTGCAGCTAACAATTACATCCCATTAATGTACTCTGAAAAAAAATTCACCCAAATCTCACACTGAAGCTCAGGTATGACAAAATTATGTCCAGCAGAAGTGAGCCCACATATGAAAAATGTGTCTCTCCTGCACTTAGCTTTAACTTCAGCCCAAGCTCATGCAGTGTGGTCACACATAGCCACTTGTGAAATTACTGCTAATATTTAAAAGGTCTTGCAACAAACTTTATTCCAAGATTCAGGAATTCTGACCATACTTTTAAAGTCTGTCCAAAAAAACCCATTCTGAACAAAATACCCAACCCAAGTGCACATGAGTTCAGATGCTCAGAAAGCTTTAACCGAAGTCTTAGGCTCTCCGTTTGTAAAACTAAGATGAGAATGCCCATGTTACCTACCAGGGCTGTGAGAAATTCCTTGGCTAATATTTGTGTAGAGCCAAGTGCCAAAGCTGCCCTTTGATGCTGATTTTGTCAAAATTCTTACTAGCCAAGGCCACAGTCCAATAAGGCTTGAAAATAAACTGCCCGCTACCAAATAGGACACAATATGATAGACTGCACTTGAAAAATAGCTTTAAAGAAACAATTGTGTTTGCAGGTAACAGGTCCTCTCTATATAGAATGATTGCGCTTATTCCTGTCAAATATAAAAGACACAATAGAATTAAACAAATAGATATAATTTCATCTGATTTTTTCACAGAAAAGGACTTTGTTCACATAATATTGAGAAAGACTATTTCATTATTCCTGTTTTCGTCAACATGGTTATTGGAAAAGATATTTAGTGGAAAAACTAGATATGCATTCAAATTTTTTCTCTTAATAGATAAAACTGATACAAACCTATAAATTCCCTTTATTTTCAATATAAGCATTTCACTTCAGCTAGAAACATGTTTATTAAGGGTTCAGTGATTGAAGATAAACCAATTGTTAACTACCATTGACAAATGATTGCTTGGGGACTCCTGCTCATCTAATAAAGTGAATCTGCTCTCCACATTTCTCCTTGCTATCACACCATAAACTACTTTTATAGCATTTTCTATGCAATGCATCACCAGGCATTTTACATTATAAAACTAATCAGCAGATAAAACACCACTGGATCTTATAACACTGGCATGAAATTCAACATCGAGTAAAGCCTAAATCAAAAAGGTAAGTTTTCTGCATCGATTTGCACACTAAGAGAAACAAACACTGATTGTACTTGAGCATGGAAGAGAAGTCCAGTGATATGGAGCAGGGCAATTCAAAGCTTAGATTTGATACAGCTTGCCCACAAGCCTTAGAAGTTACTTTGAGAGATTTCAAAGAGCCCGGCTCACACAGAATGAAAATGTCAGATGCCAGGCCCATGTAATGTACATTCAGTTTTCTAAGAACACAGGCTTTAAATGTGCACTAGTGCCTTGGCCAAAAGTAATTACAATTCTTTCAAAACTGATGATTGCTTGCTTTATCTCTGTTTTGTAAAGTAATAAGCAGCTGTTTCTCTAACTACAGAAGTGGTTAAATTTTTTACTGAACCTCTGAGAAGGCAGAGAGGTAAAAATGGTTTGGAAGGTAAATTTTACTCAGCTAAAACCTGATGAGAAACAAAATTACCCAACACTTCAGATATCTGGAAAATAACAATCTAATCTAATGGTTTATTTCAGGAATTTTTATCAGGTACTCCCACCAACAGTACTCCCACCCTCACTTATCAGGATTTGTTTATAATTACACAAAGTCAAACCAATCAAAGGTATCAGTTAAGTATAGAGAAAAAAATGCCTGCGTACACTTACAGTTGAAAGAGATTGCAATAGTTAGTGTAAATAAAAATCCTCATCTATAGGAACAGCACCTGTGCAGCAGTGATTATCACCCAGGATTTATGTGCAGAATTCAAAACTCATATAAATCAATCTCCAGTGTATTCCAGGGGAGAAGGACCTTTAAAAGCTCATCAACAAGGAAACAAAATCAGGACTTGTTGAAGTCCAAGATGTAAAACAACACTATTCCATAGTTGGAGAAAAGAATTTTTAGCTAAAATATCTTGACAATATTTTAAAATAAACAGAACAAAAGACATACTTAATGTTGAAAAACAACAGTGTAGCAAGTTCTCCAATGTGGGATGAGGATACAGCACAGGCATCATGACAGGACTTTATATAGTGCAAACACCACTAGGTGGGCTGTATGTGTTAACAAAACCAGCCTCGAGAGTTTCCATACAAATTGTCACATGGGAATATTTTTAACTTGCTTTAATCGGATTAAAAGACTTCCATTAGAGGAACAAGTAATAAAGGATCAGAGAGGGAAAAGGGGTTTGAGACAGCATCACCAAAGGATGGCCACATCTATTAGAAATGATAGAGCCTTTAATAATAAAACAAGAATTTCTGAGGTCTACATTCAAGTCTAATTTATTGAACCACTGAGAAGGCAGAGAGGTAAAAATAGTTTTGAAAGTAAATTAACTCAGCCAAAATCTGATGAGAAACATAATTATTCAATAAATATTTTTATTTTTATAATAAATACTGAATTTTTCAATAAACCAGTATTTAATATTAAAGTTATTTTATTATTAAAGTATTATAACTGAATTTACAACTCAACATTCAACATCTATTCAGTCAAACACTGCAAAATTATAATTTTATACTGTACAATTAATTCTTCATAATTTTGTAATTATAATATAATTGTATTCTTCCAAATCCAGCCAACAACTTAGGAGGTATCAGATAGTCCCAGTGCAATAAGGGTTTAGTATCGCTGCAGACATTGTAGTGCTTGGCTTTTAACAAAGGCTCAGGCTATACATCCTCCTACTTGTGAAACAAACCGGAAATGCATTAGCCTATCTGATGTGTATCACTTGGACTTAAAAAGCAGAAATTTTTGCACTCAGAAGAAGAAGATGGATACACATTGCAGCTCATAAGTCCTAATACCATCTGGAGAACTTGCGCCCTGGCAGAGGCAGAGTTAACACCCTCCCGCCTGGGATAACAGGACACTGCTGCACTGGTGGCTGCAGCAAGGCCAGGTATTGTACCTCTGCATCAACACAACCAGGCATAGACAACAGTCTGCCTTGACTGTGCTTCCCATTCCTCTGGTGGAAAGAGACGATACAGTGACAAACCGGAGTCTGCAAGGAGCAAGGGAGGATAATAACCAAGATTAATGTTTGAGCATTTGATTGGAAGAAGGAGACTCTGACCCTATTCTTGGCAGCTGCTCCATAAGTACACTTTGAAATGAGAAACAAGAAAGTACTAAAAAGCCCCCAAGATATACCTTGATATGTGATTGATTTTAAATCACATACTTGCAAAAGAATCACCAATCCTGTTATATTTCCTAGGTCAATTCCATACCAATTGTGAAGACAACAACATCAAGGGAGTAACGCTGGATGTGGCCAAATGGTCTTGTAAGGTACAGCAATGATATCCCCATTGTTGCTTATTGCCTTGAAAGGTTGAAAATAAATGAAGCAAAAAAATACTTCAGGGTGCTTGTATGGCTCTGCACCGATCTTAAACCATGGAGGCAGAAGACACAGCAACTGCAGCATCATCTGCAACAGATGCGGTGTACCGGATGCTGGGACAAGTTTCCTCATAAAGAGCCAAAATAGGGCTGTGAATAATTATAGGGGAAGAGCCACTAATAGAGGGAGTACGGCCTGGAAGTTGAACACCAGCAACAAAGAGCTAGATTGCGAGGCTTTGTGCTGAAGAGTGACTGAAAACCCCTGCTTGCTCGGTGGAACATGGTTTGAAAAGCTCTGCCTGAATTGGCCAGAAATTTGCATGATGATCAAAGGCAAAACAACTTGAGTGGAAGAATAGCAGAAACCTGCTTCCATTTTTTTAGGCAGGATGCAAAATGGAGGCACACCGCAGGAAAAATGATGGAAAGCAGCCTGGTTGTTGCAAATCAAGGTTGAGACTTTTGTCATTAGATCAAAATTCATCTGCCCTTAAGTTTTTTACTGATATGCAGCTATTTGGTCACTGTCACGTGAAGACTTAGGATGTGATTATGCACCCACAATGTCTGACAGGACAGGTCAGGATCATGATCCTTGTTTACAGAGGATACAGGGTGCAGAGGCAGCAGAAGCAATGAGCCTGAGACGCTGCTTATAGAACTGGAGGACAAAGGGTCCTGAATGTACTTCTGCTTCATAACTTTCTGTATTATTGACACAAAAATCAACTTAATTGATGCCTAAACAGCACAAATACAGATAGATGTACATGCACATACACGAGACTGTGAAGAGTCTGAAACAGCTGCTCAAACATCAGCCACTCCTGCCCCATTCCACTCACCTTGCTGTGTCAGTAGGACATTTCTATTAATAGGCAGAGACAACACATTCAAGAATCCACGGTGCCTTTTGTCAAAAAAATAGACAGGAATTTTAATACCTCAGGGACACCCTCAACCTTTCGGTACCTCATTAGTAACACCAAATGAAAATAAGAATCTATTGCTGCCATAGACCTGGTTGTCTTTTACATATTCCAGATCCTTTATTCACTAATTAACTAAACACTGAACTTTCATTAAAGCTGGTGTTCAATTGTGCTAGCTTAACTAGAAATAGGTGGTCACCTAGTTCAGCCCTGCTCAATAAACTGAATATCAACAGAATGAAGGACAGATATATGCAACCACATGGTAAGAATAAACTGGAAGGCATTCATGACACTACGAGAGGCATGGAGGATGCCAAGAGATTAACAGGTTGTCCTAAACTTGGTGTCCTTAAAGAGCTTTCCATTAGAAGACCTTAAAATAGTTTACAAGTGCACATAGTAAATCATTACATATCTGAACAGCATAAGTGACAAACATACTTGCTTCCTGGCTAATTATGATCTAGTCAGGGAAGCACATTTTTGTGTATCAAAAAAGTCTATAATCAGGAGAATCATTATCTGGAAGTACACTGGGAAATGGGAGGTAGCAGCCAATAGCTACATGCATAATTCAAATTGCGACTCAGGATTACTCACTGGTTCACATCCTCCTGGGACCAAAACATTAGCTCCAACAGTTATCAAAATGGCAATGCAACAATACAAGTTGATGAACTCACAAAGGAAAATCATTTCACAACTGTGAATAGCCATTTACTAATAATAAAACATAAAGAAATGTAAACTCAGGACAGTGTTAACTCTAAAATTTCTAGGGAGCATAGATGTGGGAGACAAAGCATCTCCAACAATTGTATTTCTCACAGAAGAAAAGTTTTCTGACAAAGGTTGTTTCTAGTTTCAGTTGCTACCTTGTTCCCAGTATTTGGCACACTTTGAGCAGATGATGAGGAGCAGACATTCAGCCCTAGGTCAGTACCGAAGAATTCAAGTTATAAAAGATCCACATTATCTTCAAAACAGTTATTCCTGCCTGCAAACCTGCAATATTTTTGACTGAGAAAATGAAAAATGTCTTTCTAATGTAGATGGATGAGCTCTGACCTATGACTATCAAACATAACACTACTCTGTCAAACAGCAGAGAGGAAAAAAGTGAAATTAGATTCTGATTTCAGTCACAGGAACAGAACCAGAACAAGTCCACTAAGGTACACTCCTTACAGATAGTGTTTGGTCCTTCGAGTTCAAAAGTAAAACCTGACCAACAGAGTAGCATCTTTCTGAAAATCTCAGTCTTAATCTTTTTAAATGAGCCAATGCTGACTGAAGCTAAAGAGGACCGTGAGTGGTTTGGCAGGGGTTACATCAGTTTTTCTGATGGCATCTGATGGAAATGTTAAGCACCTAATGGAAAGTCCTTTACTCATGTGCAACACACCATCTCTCTCTCTGTTAATGTTGCGGTTACTGTTCTTTTTCAGAATAATGGCTTTAAATTGAAAGAGAGTAGGTTTAGATCAGGTATTACGAAAAAATACTTTACTCAGAGAATGGTGAGGCACTGGAACAAGTTGCTCAGAGAAGCTGAGGATGCCCTACCCTGGGAAGTGTTCAAGGCCAGGCTGCATAGGGCTCTGAGCAACCTGGTCTGGTGGAAGGTGCTTCCAACTGAAGCAATTCTATGATTCGATGCTTAGGGAGGCCCTTGGGTTCTCAAAATTACTCAGGAAAATGAGAAAGAATGCTAGAAAGCTGTAAAAAACCAAGTGCACTCCTAGTGAAAGAACAGAAGTAATTTTAAAGCAATCTACTGTGAGCAGTTGGAAGAAACAGAAGTGCTGGAGAGAAATACAAACTAAAGCCTTCATTGCAACATGACCTGCCTCTCAGCTGGATTGGCAGACTATATACAGGAGAGGCATCAACTTCCAAATTGCAATGCAAATATTTCACCAGGTTCTTTCTCTCAGATAAGGTAATTATCCTCTTGCAAATACTGAAGGAACATACATAAAAAAAATTTGAATAGTGGTGTTTCAAGAGACATTTGATAGTCTGGAAAATCAGGCAAGGTCACCTTCATTTGAGATGAGAAAAATGTTCACAGGCAAGGAAATTAGGGTGAAAAAAAAAAAGGCATTTCATATTATCGTATTATTACAACCCTAATTCAACTAATATTTCATTTTATGAGCATGGCTGAAAAAAGTTTGAAGTAAGTTATTATATGAACTTAATGAAGAAAACAATCCTGATTCAATCAGGAGCTGGAAATCTGGAAGATTAGCTAATTGTTGCATCATGAACAATTACATTCTTCCACTTCCTTTAGCTGCCTTTGCCAGCAATAAAAATAATCTTGTTCCAGATTTTAAGCATGACATCATGGAGAGCTTGATCTGTCCCTCACAAGATGTTAGATTCTACTAACTGCATCATGTATGCAACATTAGGCAAAACACAGAAGGAAAATAATGTAGGCATAGGGTAGGTCGAAACTCCTTTAGTTTCAGATGCTTCCAAGCAGAAATGATGCAAATATTAAAAAAAAAAAAAGTCTCCTGTTGATTTAGAGGATCATGTTTTTAAAGTCATACCTTTCACTCCTTCCATGAGGCATATGTTGACATGTTCCTGTAAAATCCACTTAAAAATACATGCTCTGTACCCAAAACCTGCTAGAGGTTAGAGAAAGTATTCTTCAGAAAATGGGTAATAATTTAAAAAATAGGCTTCATCTGTAGAACTCTTTATAAATGAAAACAGACTGAAAACTGAATTTCTGAGATCTCCTTTAAAAAGTAGGAAAATTAGGGTCTTTCATTACTTCAGGCTTTGCTACTTCACAGGCTTTCCACATTGTTAGTCTTTGCTGCCTTGGGGAACGGTAACTATGATTATACAGTGCAAAATAAGTAGCATTAGCCCTAAGGCTGGATGGAACACCTAAAAATTCCTGACTTCTTTCAGGATTATGAAAATGTACCCTGACACTCCCACTTCACCCTTAATGAAATGAGCAAGTTGTGCTTGAGGCCACTCAAGTTCCAAAGAGCTTAACTATGGAGCCTCAGTGCGAGAGTGATTATCCATTGGCTTCTCCTGGATGACCACTTTGAGCTTCTCTGTACATATCGAATATGCCCTAAAAATGTACATGTATTGTTTTTTCTTTCAATAAACCTACCTTTAAGGTAACATTGCTACAGTTCAGGTGCTAGTTTATCAGCCCTCATCATATTCTTCAGAAAAAAATGACCTTTTATATTTTCCCAAATCTCTCTAATATGGAAAAAAAAAAAAGAGAGAAACAAAAACCACGCCCCCACCAAACAACAAAAACAACAAAAACCAGTACAGCCCCCCTAAACGAATAAACACCCCCGTCCCTACCCCCAACCAATCCCCCCCATCTTTCCTTCCCCAGCTAGCTATCTGGATCTGTGGAGTAATGAATGTTGACTACCCTTTTTGAAAATGAAATATAGAAAAGCAAAAAGTCTCAATTAAATGTTTGACTGCACAGGTTGGCAAAAGATAAATATTATAAAGAAACAGTACTACTAATTTGGTCTAAATGCTTAGGATTTATAGCTGTGCACGTATTGATCTATAGAAGTGGTTTTGGCAAGCACTCATATTGCTGTAACAAAAAAAAAAAATGTTATTGTCTCTTCCCACAACTCAATATCACACTGCAAGGAGCATTTCCATGGTGGAAGCCCACATCCCAATCTGTTTTACTGCCAGAAAAGACAGTTTTAGCCAAAGAGTTGTTTAGGATGTTATCTCATCCACCCCTCTTCTAAGCCTAGGGATGCACAGTGCAATAAGGAAAACAGATATTTGCAAGTCCCATCGTAGATTTGTCATATTCAGGGGCACCTAATACCATTGCTCAGCTTCTTTGGATATTGTACATAATCATCCAAAATAAATGCATGAAGACAGTCCACAGTATTCACTCAACACCATATATAATGCACAAATCATTTTACAGATCTGCTACTTCTGCTTTAAATTAAGCATCGGTTTCAATGATACTTCTCTCTCCCCTAGGGAGGAAACTTGCAACATTTCAGGAGGTTATCAGAATAAGTAAAAATTAAATATTTGACAGACAATTAGTACAAACACCTTTTTCAATAAAACTAAAAATGCCTTTTAAGTAAAGAAGAAAACATACTTCATTATGTTAATTCTTACAGCTTCACAAGATAATGATCAAATCAATGCAGCAAAAGTGTAAATTTTGGCTAATACTGATAAAGCAAGAAAGGGACAACTGGTTTTGGCAAACCTGAGAAAGTTAGTGAGGCTTGCAGATCCTAAAAAGTTTGAACAGAATCCATCAGACGCGCGCGAAGTGAGGTTTGACGAGGCAACACTGGGAAACAATCAGCAACTTGTCGCAGCCTTTCTAGGCTGGATGAATTCAAACAGAAAACAGCACAAAAGATTCTATCTGGGTACGTATTTTTCACTACAAGGTCCTACCAAACCCTCTCTAACAAACTGTGAATTTTAAGTTATGGCTCTCTCTGTGGAACAAGGCTCCTAGGTAAAAGCCAAGCTTGCCTTTTACTACATTCAATTCAAAGTTCTGTAATGAAACTGTAATAGAATCAGGCCAAAAGCTCAGTCCATTTAATCATCTTTAAGTCACACTTGCTGGAACCAAATCCAGATAAATCACAGAATATCCCCCAGCTCAGTGGTTTGGCCACACCGTGCTCCTAAAATACAAGAAAAAGATGAATAACATAACATTTAGACTAGCAGCCATGTGCAGCATTGCTCCCTTGAAGGTTTTGGATTTGTGCAGACACCCTGAACACGTACCAGGCTCATCCCTTGACACTCCTTCCTCTCCTGACCCCTGTGGTACAAAGCTTTCCCACCTGGCTCATGTAGTTAAAATGGTGCTACAGTTTGAGGACAATTTAATATAAACTAAAATAAAAGAATTTTATTTAGAGTATCCAAAATAAGCAACACAGTTACACAACTTTATAAAAGACATAGGCGAAGAAATGAAAGGAAAGCAATGCTTTAATAATACGTTTTCCTTTATACATCTCTCTGCTCATTGCACAGTTCCACTCTCTGTGCAGAGTTTATGCCTGAGGGTGTATCTGCTAGACAGTGCCTACACCTGAGTTTTATCAGAAAATTTCCCTGTAAGGGAGAGGTTCCCCATGGACAGCTTCCAATAAAAGGAAGCCCTCAGAAATATCTATCAGAGCTCACCCTCGGTGTCTCCATCCTCCCTTCAAACTTTTATAGCAAATCTCTCACTTGAAGTTTCCCAGGTGTCCAGACAGACATTATCTTTCATTCAAAATGCACTCTAATTGCATCTTAACCAGAGGGTGGTCTTACTATTTTTTCTAATAAAATAATCACTGCTTTCCTCCCTTAGAGATGCAAATGTCTCTGTTATACACAATGCCAGCACTGAGTAGTTACTGAGCAGCTCTGTCTCCTTTGACAAAGAAAGGAAACCTGCTTTCCTGACTTACTGCAGTGCTCCTGTATTAACCACTACAACTACATCAGATATCAACACCTAACAGGTACATAAGCACATGAACTCCTGATTTGACTCTGGACAAACACGATATTAATACATTTTTCTGGGGAGTAAGGTGACTTTTTTTCTAATTCTACAGTGTATCTTTATTCTCATATTTAGACTCATGCTGGTGCAATGCCCACATGGTCAGAAATGTGTCCTCCCACATCCTATCTTGCATCCCCCATCACCTTTCTCAGATTTTGGGAACAGTAGTAAAATATATCCCACCTCTCTCAGGAGTCATCCACTTGATCCTTGTGAAAAAAACACACTTCTGAAAGAAACACTCGGCCAATTCATCACATCTTCAGACACTTCTCCAAGTGTTTCTAAGGACTGAAAGAAGTTTCAGCACAGATACCTGGTGGGTGTAGATGTTTAACTACCTGTATGGACAATGATCTGATGGGCAGTAAGGTGCATAAAAGATGATACTTGCTCTGTTCTACTTCCTTTCGATCAGATCAGTCTGCTCCCTGTAGCTTGGAAAATAGGACTTAATGCTCATTCAATACCCAGGAAAACATTTCTGTAGTTGAATGGTAATGGAGCCATTCCAAACTCTGATCAGGAAAAGTGACAAGAGGTACTAAATGCACAAATCCCTTTCTATTGTCCTCGCGTGTAATCACAAACTTTGCCGTGCTGTTAACGAACTCCTGCATGTCATATGCACTCTCCCCAAGGTAAATGAGTGAATGACTCATTCTTGCAGCAAATCAATTCCATAGCCTGGAAGTTTTAATGCAATCACACTGTTCTTGTGTGTGTCCTGTCCTTTGGTAACATGACCTGCCCCTTACCTGCAAGAATGCACCTATACAAACTTTCGTTAAGCGGTGCTTGACATTGCCCTCCCTATGCTATGAAAAGTCTCCTGTTTGCTGTTTACTGCTTTAAACACACACAAAACCTGCTGAAGCAAGATGGAAACAGATAAATAAGTTGACTTATACAAGTATATGATCGTATAGTACATTTCTGTACATTCTTTATTCTTCAACTAGTACACACAATACTAATGTTCACAAAACAAGCATGGGTTTCATATGCTGTACCTTTGAACAAAGTGAAGAACTAAAGAGGTAAAGCACACTTTCTTCTCATCCCTATCTTGTTATACCCACATGCTACTGAAAGTGTTCTTAAACAATGCTAGCTTTTCCCTAGGATCCAAGTACAGGGTGTCTCCAAATTTTTGAGTCATTCGCGAATTTATGGCAGCAGGGTGAACAAGCGCTACTGCAACACAACATAAAGGCGGAGAACTGGGGACAGCAAGAAGCATGAGCTAAAGAAATGTCCCCTATTTTTAAGCATCCTAATTGAGGAACCTACATTCTCACTAGTGCTGACTCTAGTCATTTAGCCATCAAAAGCCAGACCTTAATACTTCTCCTTAGACACGTCAAGAAGTTCTGTTGAAGTCATGCAGGATGATTCATTCACATGCCCAGACAGCCACTAGTTCTCAAGGCAGCTTTCTTGGCCACCATATGATCCTTTCTCTCTTTTGCAAGCATCCATAATTTTTTTCCATCTTCTTGATTCTGCCACATATGGTGTGACACAACATCCTTATGAAGCTCCTTGAAACAACAGCATCTTTTTCTTAGCTGTGATTTGTCCAAAGCACATGCCATCTGTGCATCCTGGAGAGAAAAAAACCCTGCAGCTAGTGAATGCATGGCACACTCTTAAGCAATGGAAAGCAGGTCATAAAATGGGACATAATGGGCTACAGATCTTGAAATCAGCCCTCCTTAAATTATCCATCTAGGGCATTATATGTTAATTTTGCTGTTGCATATTGATGCAACACACAAATCTAAACCACAGATCTATATGACAAGCCACGACCATCACTACTGGGTTTTGCTCTGTTGGGGATTTGGGGAGACATAAAAATAAAGTCCAATGCATTTCACAACACTCAAAACAATCACCACAGATCTAGAAGATCTGGCCCTTCTTCCTCAATGGGTACAGAAGGACTTGCATGTAAAAGCCTAAGTAATTCCACTCCCTGAGATTAGAGAAGGGGGAAAAAAAGCACCAAAAGTTAAAGAGAGGATTTCAGGATGCAAATGTATCCCAGTTAACATTAATGCTTCCTCAAGGTTTTTATTTTGCCTTTTAAAAAATTAAAATAGCTAAAAATAAATGGCAAAAGCCTGGTAAGGAAATACAATTCATCGACTTTTATGACACAGAGCTTAATGCTCTGCCAAGATGCCTCTCCACAGAGACCTCAAAGGGTGACCATTACCCCCCTGACCATTCAATCCTTCACATCCCCTGCGAGGCTGCCGACACACACGCTAATTGCTGCCAACGACGATAATGCTTTCTGTGTTGTGAAATGGATACCTGGCACAGGACTATTCAGCTCATTTCACAGAGGCCAGCAGTTGTCAAATGATTGTGATTTCTGGCCGCTACAGAAAAAGCCTCTACAGAAAACTCCGGGGAAAAAAAAAAAGCATATGACAGCGACACAGGAAAGTGAATAAAACAAGTGACATCTTCTTGTCTTCTTTTCTCCTTTCCTATTAAATATGTAGCATCACCAAAAACCGAATCGTTCTAACTATTTTACTCTGCTGCTGCCTGGGGCTCCAAAGCACATCTCTGATTGTGCTGAAAGCAGAGGTCTTGGAAGGACTAGCTTTGGGACCCTCCCAGTCTCTACTTGTTTTCCTGACGCCAGATCTGAAAGTGAAACTGGAAGGGATAGGAGTTCATAGACAATGAACTATAAGACTTGTGAGGATTTTAGAAATAAATGTGGTTCACTCTGTGGGGGTTTTTTTCTTGATTATATGGAAGTATTTTATTTAGGATAGGTTGATAAGAACCAAACAACAGAATGAAGCATATGTCTTTAAGGTGAAGAGTGATATATTTTTACCACCAGACTGCAGAAATTCAGTACTTTTCCAACTTTTCTCATTTTAAGTGGAAATGGTTTAAATACAATGACTTTTCAAATTTTTACTTTATCAAAAACCCTGCATATGAGCAAAGTTCACCCTCATTAATGCTGCTTAAGTGTACATATGTCCTTGACATTTTGCCACGTCTGTGGAATAACATTTATTTTTTATTAAAGTCTCGATGCCATTTTTCAAATACTTGAGCCAGTTTTGTTCAGATTCACAGAAAAACCCTTTTCAGCATTATCATGCAAGATGATTCATTTACAACACTGCCATCTGTTAAAATTATTCAATTCTGCCCAAACAAAACAGGCAAATAAAATCCCTCTAGAACACCACCTAAGATATTAGCTAACATAATAGAAATTTTTTAACGAGGACATCTCCAAATTTCTTCTGAAAGAGTTGATTATAGAATCCCACATACAGCTATTAGAGCATTTAGAGATTTAAAAGTTGTCCTTGGAAGCATCTTTTACCATAGTTTCAGTTTTCACCTATAGGCAATCTCCCTTAAGAATTCTGAAAGGAAATTTGCATCTGTTAAGCCTTCTGCTCAGAACCCTTTATTGAGGAGGTTATAGGTTAACTGACAGGCTAAGTGGAGCTGCTTACAAATGGAAAACATTGAATCATTTAAAAAAAGAACCATAAAAATACTATGTGTAAATAAAAGTTTTATTACAATAGGCTACAGAGTGATCTACTCCGTGTTCCTGTGATCTGTAGCTTTGCTAACCAAGGATTATGGTACCATCCACCAGCCTTTTACCAGCTATATCAACACTGGATGTGCAACATCCTCTACAGCACCTGGAGTGGTTTAGAGCTGTTTTCTGCACGATACTACAGCGTGATGTGCGCAGGCAGCTGCTGCAGGAGTAGAAGGAGGTCTAAAATAAAATTACCATTGATATGTGCTTGGTGAAATGGTACTGGGGAAAAGAAGGCAGGTTCATTCATATCAGCTCTTCTGGGATAAGATACATTTTTTTCACAATTTCTAATTTTTTTACATATTCTACAGCCTGCAAGAAAAGATGACCTGCAGGCACTTTCTTTCAATGCCTGTCACAGTTAGGTTGTGTGTAACAACCTAGAAGGAGAGGAACTCAAATGTGCTAACACTTCTTCATGCGTTATTTCAAACTGTTACTGCTTTGGGGCTGTATTGTAATAAACTTACTGACTATCTTAATTTCTATGATTTAAAGTGATAACAAAGGACAGAGCAACTGCCTTCACAGGTACTCTTTCAGTATCACTGGCTGAGCTGGGAGAATCTGAAATAAATGTATGTAGAAAGAAGTTTGGGGGATCTATTTCAAGCACAAGTATTGGCTGATTTAAATGAACTTATGCAAATCTCTTTAATATCAAGAAACAATGTGGAAACAAAAAGGAAGAGAAAAAAACGTTGTCCCTTTTTTCAACAGTGATCAAACCAGATCAGTGGAAGACAGCATAAACTTCTCTTGCCACATTCAGCCCAGGATATACAGCACACCCTTTCCTACCTAACTACCCTTTAAATAGTTGATTGAGATTCTGCTCCAGTCCAGTCCAGTGCTCATTTTTAAGCTCTGGAGAATGATAAAGTAATATTATCTTATCTGTACAATCACTTCTTATTTCTTCTGCTCAGTGAAGAAAAATTCTACTTTGCTGGGTTTGGGTTTTATGTAGGGGACAGAGGTGCGTGCTGATTTTTTTATGGGAAAGGGTGGGGAAATGATGAAAAATACTTTGATTTATCAGTTGGATATTATTTTAATGTCAGAAGCATTAATATTGCTATGATTCGACAGTTGTGTTTTGTAACATTTCCAAACCACGTAAGTCTCACCCATTACATGCATTACAAAAAAAAAAGCTGCAATATGACCATTCAGAAATGCCAGTGTCTAATTGCCTACTGTCCCTCTGAAAATTACAACCCTCTCCCATACCCTTTTTAGAGAGGAATAACTTAGGGAAGCTGCCATATCCATTTTAGTAACTGTACAGATCCTAATGATGTACATACTAAACTGTACATATTAATGATGCACTTATTTATAAATATTAACCAAAGAAAACTAGACAGAATGTTTTTATTTCTATTAAAAAAATGAGGTCAGATTCTGAAACCACACATTTGGCTCCTCTGGAATTATGATGTTTAACTATTTTGCTGCAGCAGTAGCTCTTCTTCGTGTTAACCCCCTCTATGTGTTTATATACCAAAGTAACTGTGAAAAC
Source organism: Struthidea cinerea (assembly GCA_013397865.1). Taxonomy (NCBI): domain Eukaryota; kingdom Metazoa; phylum Chordata; class Aves; order Passeriformes; family Corcoracidae; genus Struthidea; species Struthidea cinerea. Next base: position 148,633 of record VZTI01004251.1, read on the forward strand.
TTGAGTTCTGTACATATCTCTCTAAACGCAAGTAGTACTTCCTAGGGAAACCAAAACCTAAAACCTCTATACTGTTTTAGTTTGTCTGCTTAAATATAGAATTAACAGTGTAACATTAGGTGGTCCTGTTTGAAAACTTGGACTCTCTCACTCCTCCTGAGTTCTGACTCCTTTGGTCACTGACAACCAAGTCATGAACTCCCTCCCATAAAGGGATTAAGCTCTGTCTTACAACTAGTTAAGCTGTTTGGTCCCCTGCTGGACAGGCTGCTCACAATTTCCCACTTAGATAGTTGAGCACTTTCTCACCAGCTTCAGGTCATTTGTGGCCAGTTTATCTCCATCTGCTCCTGTGCCAGGGCTACCCTCCTGCTTCAGCAGCTGCTCTGCTGTTACCTGCCTGATGTATCTATAGACAGCAACGATATCCCCTCTCTCAGCTAACTCTTCCTGGGTTTAACAAGCCAAATTTTATATCCCCCTGTCAGTAAGTAAGTTCTCCCCATTGTTTTCCAGATCCAGTCTGCGTTCCTTCAAATCTGGTTGCCCAGAGAAGTGATGGACACCCCATTCCTGGAACTGTTTAAGGACAGGCTGGATAGGGCTTGGAACAACCTGGTGTAGGGGAAGATGAACTGCTCATGTTGGAGGGTTGGAATGAGATGAACTTTAGAGTACCTTCCAATCAAAAGCATTCTATGATTCTACGGTTCTTAAACACAAGTGATCACAACGGTAACCATGATTTCAGACTAGGTTTCTCCAGTGTTTTTCAGATCATGAATGTGTGCCTATTTTCACTGAAATATTTCATACCATCCCTCCCCAGACTACATTTGCCTTGGCCATGGCTTCATCACATCACTCATTCCAGCCATTATGTGATTTAATAATTCTGAGTCTATTTCCTCTGTCATTTCCAACTGATGAACTTACTTCATATAGCAGAAAATGTTAACCCCAATGTCTATTACCTTACAACTCCCCTGCAAATTTAATCATGTTTTTGTTACTCAGTCTTCAACATTATCTATTATTGTTATGGACAGAAAAAGCCCCACAACTTTCATCCAGAAATTCCACTGGTTTCATCTACCTCTTACAGAGAAGCCACCACTAGAAATAACACAGAAAATCAAAACCATGGCCACAGTTCAAGAACCGTGGCCTTTCCCTAGCTCACAACTACTTGTAGGCATCTCATCACCTCCTCATCTCCAGCTGGTCATCATACAATTTTCTACAGATCTCTTTCTTTAGCTCAGGAAAATTTCCTACTGAATATTGCATCTTGTGCTTTATCAAAATGCAGGTAAGTTCTAATGTTTTGCCTTCAAATAGAAAGTCAAGCGCCTTATCAAAGAAAGCTGTTCAGTAATATCTGAAACAATGTCTTCGCATTTTATCTGAGTTCCCCATTAACCTTTGTGACTTTAACTACTCTTCATTTTCTTTTTTGTACTCAAAAGACCTGCATATTGCTCAGAACAGACTAACAGTTTTGTAGTAGACCAGATCACTTTATCGTCCGCTGTTGATTTGGCATCCCTGATTTGAAAGATTTATTACCAATCCCTGCTCTTAGAGAAGCCATTTCATATTATCATGTCTTTCTGAATCCTAGAAAGGAGATTATGTTGATTCCTATGACTGCAGGGCATTTATGTAAGGCCTTTAGAGCCTGGCTTCCACCTTTATTATGATAATGTTAATTTCCATATATGAATTCCTGTGAGGAACCCTACCTCTGCCCTACCTTTTAAGTGAATGTCTTTATTCGAACAACATCTGTGCAAGCTTTAATTTTGCAGGGAAGTGTATTTCTACGATGTAGTCAATATTAATGAATGCACATGCATGCTGAGGAAGGGTGAATTCCTAAGTTATGGGGACATTGGTGGGGTTCCTCACAGAAGAGAAATGATTTGGTGTGAGTAGAGATGGCATAAGGCTTTTAAGATTTACTCTGAGAAGCAGATCAACTGAAACACATCTGTAGGATTAACGTGGAAGGAAAAAAATCAGTCTCTATGAGGAAAGAAAAAAAAAGCACAAATGTAACTGCCTCCACACCTCTGAGACAAGCACGAGAAGAAATGGAGATCCTTTGGCCAGTCTCTTTGAAGGAAGAAGAGACACTTTCCTAAATCAAAGCCTGCATCTCTCAGAGATAGGAAGTAGCACAGGGCACCTGTCAGATTGCATCATGTAGGGAAGAAAAGCAGCACCGGCAGTGCCTTCCCGTGGTCACCCATTTTTCTCCCAGGAGAGAGAGAACAGAGATTGACAGCAGCTGGGGACAGGCAGTGTCTTGCTGGGTCACAATATGAAGCTAATCTATACTTAAGCTGAGAACGTGAAACTGATCTATATGAGGAGGAGAGGTGTCAGCTTGGGCAGCTAAAATTGACAGTTTAAGAGAGCTTTTGAATGTGTGAACTAAGGGGGATGAGCGGCACTTCTATAGCAAAAGGCACCATCAGCCATTGCTGGGAAAGGAAGGCTGGAATAAGGAGCAGGAAACGCCAACCCTTTATGGCAAGCAAAAGTTGTTTAAGATGTAGGAGGGCTCAGAGCTTCTGCTATCCAAGGACTGCAAAGCCTGGTGGTGGCAGCAAGGGCACAGAGTGAGAAGAAAAAGAGTGAAGAAACAAAGGCAGAAAGTCAGGAAGCTGCTCCTTCTAAATAGGGCAATGTAGCCACAGTGGTCGGAGATGGAGTCTTTCTGAAGCAGAGCAGAGGTTGTAAAATAGAACAAATTCTCAAAGTGGTTTTATTATCCTGGCCTTTGTCATGAAGTAGCCCTTCCCAGGGACTATCATGTCTATACCATAAGAAATCCAAGGTATTTTTCCCAATTTGCTGTCACAGTTTCGTAAGTAAGAAACACACAAAAGGACAATTGCATCTGTATTCCTACCTACTATCCCAGCATACAACAGAGTAATGCCATTGTCCAGCACAGATCTCTTTAGGCTGGCTTAGACTGGATATAAAGAAAAATTTCTTCACTGAAATGGTGGCCAGGCATTGGAGTAGGCTGCTCAGGGAAGTGTAAGTGTTCAGAAAACATGTATATGTGGTGCTTAGGACATGGATCAGTAGTGGGCTGGCAGTGCTGAGCTGATGACTGGATTCAAGGATCTAAGAGGTCTTTTCAACCTTTGAGATTCTGTGATTCTTTCCAAAGCATGGCTGGCCAGAGGACAAAATTGCCTCGATTCTGAACTAAGCTGCACTATCTCCCTCTCCCACTACAAATCCACCCTCTACTTTGAAGCCAGAAAAAAACCCCCAAAATGAACCCAGCTAACCAATTATGGTGAAGTAGTACTGAGGACAGCTGACTTAAAAAATATGCTTTTTGAAAACAATCATGCTACAAATAGCCAGTGTAAGAGTGCAATTTTAGTTCACACTATTTGCTGTTTTCCCTTTTCATTTGTCACACTTGCACTTCGAATTAGGTTGTTACTTCTTCAGAATAAGGCTTCTAGCCGTATGGCACAATGATCTAAATGGTGAACATTCTAAAATAATACACAGTAACACGTACTCAGGGCACTAAACAGGTACTTGTTCAACATAAAGATGTCAGGAAAAGATTCTGCAATATCTCTTACTACACCACGTCTTGATCTACATTATTTCTTTTAATCCCCTCAGCATCACCCTGGGTTTATTTGTTACAAAGCAAAAAGCACCTCAAAGCCCCTGTATGTGCCACTTTAATGATAACTCTTGCTAAATAATTTACTGCAAACAACAAAGGCTAAAGAGTTATCTGAAGATGCCACGGGAGCATTCTGTGCACCTTCACCATCTAAATTTCAGTGCCAAAAGGGATTGTTTGATTTTTATCCAAAAGCCAAAGGCAAAACCTGACAAGTGCAAAAAAACGCTGATTTCAGAAAACAAAGCCATTCTAATGATGACAGCATTTAGCTTTGGTCTTCTGGTGGCAGACATGTCACTTTTATACAACTTCATACAGAATACACTAATAAAACATGATAAAAGTCTGCTCTAGTTATGCTGGCATGCAGCTGATGATAACGTGTAGCGGAAAGGTTATTTTTAAAAGTCAGCACTTTAATTTTCCTAGGAATTTTAAATCTCCATTTTAAATACATCTTCAGAAAAATATGTTTGATTAGTAATACTATGTGTTCTATGATGTCATTAGGGTTGAGGTTCTAAAATATATTGTTATTTCCAGTCAAATTAAAACTTCCTGAACATTATCTATTTTTGAAAGCAGTAGCTTGTGAAAAATCCGTTTACACTGAAATAAACACCATTAAGGGGAAAGTTTGTGTTTGAATATAGTTTAGTGTGCCCTGCCTGACACAGTATATGAGCACCAACACATTCCTAACTTCTTCAAAGAAAAAAAGAAGTGGTAACTTACACCACTTTCTGCAGTGAATGGAACAGCACTGATAAACTGACAAGAAAAGCTCTTCTTACGGAGTTTGGAGCTCTAGCTAGATCCCAAAAATAAAGATATTCAAGACATGTAGGATAATGGCATACTTTGATGGTGAGACTGACTACATGCTTTTCTGTTCCCCTGATGTTCCTTTTTATTTCAGAGATTACATGTAAAGGCTATTCTTATTCCATGTGAATCACACCTCTAACATTTGCCTATCCACAGGAGGGGGATTAAAAAAAGGTAATAAGATCTAGTAGTTTGGGGACCACTAACTGGCAGAATTCTCTAGCTGGCAGAATACTGGCAACCAAAAGTAGATCAAGCACACTACATCTTACGTAAAAGAGCCCACATGGCTCCTCACACTAAAATAACAGCTCTGCTATACCAAGAATAGTGTTCATCATTGTCTTTTCAGCAAAGCCTTGACTGCATAAGCAAGCTGAGCATGGGGTGCTCTAATTGATTTATAGGGACTAAATTTTTTTTTGGTCACAGCAATAGAGAAAACTTTTTCTAATGCACCTAGGCAAATGCTTTAAACAAATAAATAGCTTGCCAAAGCCTTTAGACCACCTCAAATATCAACTCTGTCCTGACAACAGTAATGGAACAAGCTGCTGATTTCTCAAAGGCAAGCAGGTATTTGTGATCATCATAAATACAGCATTTAATATTCTTCATTCACTTCTGTGTTGTTGGTTCTTTCCCCAGATCTTATCCAATTTCCCAGAAAAGTTGTGCTTTTTCTGTCCCATTCACATCCACACTCCAGCATTCAGAAGGCAGGAAGATACACAGCATATGCTGATACTTGCAAATACCAGCACTGAAAGCAGTGTACAGCAGTGCACATCTCTGAAAAGAGGATGCAATGAATCACTCCAGCATGCTGATTAGCATTTTTACTACTTTAAAATTTCAACTTTCATTTTTTTACTGCATCTTAATGCACTGCTCTTTCCCTTTTTGGCTGACTGCAACTCACTGTAACTAAAGAATTCTTCTTCTGCCTTATCTCTCTCTGACTGTAAAGTAGTTTACAATGTTCTGCATGGTGAGCAGCATATATAAAAATAAATGGTATGCTAAACATGTTTAGAAGGTAATATGATAGCAAATCAAGAAACAGGAAGATTTAAACCTCCCTTGCAGCCCAAAAGACAAACAGTTTAGCAGAGATGAGGGATATCAGCTTTGCTTCAATATTCTACTTCTCCTGTAGAATAAATATTTATATTACATGTACAGATATTATGTATTATAACAATAAATAGTGTTTCATGCCACTCCAAAATACCATAAAAGATAAAAGGCTGGACAGGCAGCTGAATCTGGATCCTCCATACAAGGCTACTTCATTTGATTTCAGCTCTTACTGCCATCAAACATCTAAAGGAACAATGCAAGCCTGAATTTACATTGAGCAATGTGCTCTATCACATGTTCAAAAGGGTTAGCAAGGGATTCAATCCTAGAAATTTTGCACATGCTTTAGTACTTTGCTGGGTAGAGGACATACCTGTGGAGCAAGGCCACTGAAAACACTGACTTTCCAATAGTTATTCCAAGAGCCTGATGAGTGTTCACTGGAGCAAAGTGCTCTCCCCACACTGCCCCATTCTTTCCCAAAGTCAAACAATGAAGAAAAACTCTCCATCTCTCAGAAAAAAAAACCTTCTAGAGTGCATAATACATATTGCATAAGGTTAGAAAGTGTTTATGTATCTGTACATACACTATTTAGCATACTGAATAAAGTAAGAAAAAAGAGCATTAACTTTAAACCAGGTCTTCTAAAGTTAAAAACAGCTATTACACTGTGCTACACACTTCACTACTCAAGATCACTGAGGAGGAAGCATATAACTGTAAATAACATCCTATGTTTAATAGGGAAACTGTAACACAGCGGTATATCAAAAACCTGCTATTTACTTGACACAACTCGCACAGTAAGCTCATTTTTGTTGCAAGTAAATCACCTCAATATAAACAAGGACTTCAGAAAAACAAGCAAGAATTCATAGTCTAACTCAGGAGAATCATAAATCTAAATGTTTCCGTATGAAAAAAATGACACCAATCCACTGCTAGCATCCAATTTTCAGCATCCAGGAATTCACCTTGTTCGCATGCATCATGCCATTACAGGACTACTCAGTGAGATGCCAGAACTGAAGACTCCCCAAATGGTCCAAACTGGACAGATGGGCAAAGTTTTTATTGGGTTCCCAGAATGGCTGTTCTCATGACAAGCTTGAAAGAAAACAAAGCCTTATACGACCCTTTTTCATTTTCCTCCTCTGAGTCTGTATGCTTGGCTGAATGAGACAGAGTTCAGCAGCAGGTCTCAAAGAGTGGTGAAAGTGAGCACTCTGTTTGTGACTCCTGGGAAAGAAGGACCAGGGCACTGGATCCCAGGTAAAGAATCTTCACTCGGGCACTTGTTCTCCATTTGAACATCCAGCAGAGCTGGAAAAATCACCAAATAAATTTGCAAAATTGCTGTGGGTGAAGAATCTGAGATAAGCATAGGCCATAAACCTGAAATGTCATCAATTCTCAACAGCATCTCACTGGACCTTGCAATGCTCACAGTAAATTATTTTTAGCTAACTAAGAGCAAATCCTCCTGGTTATGATACCATCTTCATGACACCATCCAGTGGGCTACTTCACTGCAATAGCTTTTAAATTGTATTGATAGGACATGGAATTGTTAATAGGATCACAAAATGAATTTATATTCTGAATAGCGGAAACTACAGAAGCAGAAAACTCTAAGTCTACATTATATAGTTTTACTTATCTTTCTGCAGTTGGAAATGTTATTCACAGCAATCCAACCAACATTCTTACAGAGTAGGAAATCAGTAATGATGGAAAACATACTCTGCAAATACTCATTTCACAATACATTTCGGAACATCTATTTTCTGCTCATTACCCACAAAAATCCAAAGCACATGGGTTTACTTACTGTGCTGCTCCTCAACAGCACATTTTGATCATAGTTAAAGAAACATTCAGAAGAATATTATCTACAGTATGTTCACGTGCTGACTTTCTGATTCGTGCTGAGATGGCTGTTCATTCAACCACGTACAATTAGCACTCCACAAATTATGAATGGCAAATATTTCCAGTGAACCATTTCATGTACTCTGAAGACTGAGAAATAAACACAGAAGTTTTTTATGACTTTTCATATTTAAGGAATTCATCACTTTATTATCGGGAAAAAAGGATTCTCTGCTATTTATCAGCTGAGCAGTAAGTTCTGGCTATGTTAACCAGTACAGAAACAAAGAATAAGCAACAAGAGGAAGCGATTTCTGTTTATCTGTCTAGGTTTGTGACTGTACCTCACTTTGCCTTACCATCAATTGTTGGGCACCAAAGGAAAGGACGTCAGAGGAGTAAGACTTAGAGCTGAATGTTTTGCATTGTCTAAGGAATTAGGAAACTACAGAAGAGCATCTACTTGCCATGCAGAACCAATCCATATATAACCACCACTCCCCAGACTAGTTGGCTGATAGGATTAGCATTTGTTTTCTCCTTAAATTGTATCAGCACTTGCTCTCTCCTCTTGCCATCAAGTGCTCCTTAAGCAGAATTTTAAAGAAAGAAACTTGAAGATTAAGAAACTTGCGTGAGGACTCTTCTTTCAATACTGAGTCAGCTGATACATAACTAAAAGTCCAATTCAGGACCGAAGAATGAGCAGTTTCAGGGAGGCATTTGATCATTTAGTAAACAAACAAACCCCAACATATTGACTAAACCAGAATAAAATTCCATTTACTTATGTAAGGGCACATATCTCCTATGCAGTTCCTGTTGAGATTGGAGGATCTATTACTGTGAAGGGCTGCTTGTGAGAATAAACAAATATTCATAGCCAGATGCTCTTGCCACTACTTGGTATTCCCTGAGTAAAATCCCCTACAAATTGAGTAAGAGATAGCAGGAGACCCTCAGTCACATTGCATGTGAAGTGTGTATTTCCTGATGCTCCTATAAACTCATATCTAGCTTCCCTATGCCAAAACTCCATGATTGCTCTGGCACATACACAAGTAAGTACTTAATATTCAGTTTACATCAAAGAAGCTTCATTAGTGGCACCGATCAGCAACAAATAAATTTCATGCTGCCAACACAATACAAATATATATCAATCTCTTGAGTTTTGGAGGCAGGATTGGGCCATGACAAAAGACTCAAGGACGATCTTAAATCTAGTACAGCACATTTAGTACTTTCATGAAAGTTAATTGTCTTATTATGCCAATCCAACAAAAACAAATCAGAGAAATTACCAAAAGAAATGACTAGTAGACTCTGGCAGAAAAAAACAAGGAGGTGGTGGAGAACACTTTGCATTCACCCCATTATTTCCTCTTCTGTTTTTTCCTTTTTTTATTTTCTCCTTGTCTAAGCACCTAGAATTGGTCACTCAGAGAAACAGAATGGGGCCAGCCTGACATTTCCACATTGTTAGATCATATTTTACAAGAATGGTGTTCCTTTTCTCTGCTTCTGGGTTCATTTTACACTGGGTCTTCAGTTTCCTTTAGAACCACCAGAAGAGGAAAAAACTCTTTCTTTTTCAATATAAGCTACAAGATTCCGATGTGATTCTTACAGCATACCAGGATCTGAAGCTTTAAGGTGAGCAAACAATGCAAAATTCAAAATAAAACCATGTTAGCAAAACTCCAAAATTATCAGAAGAAATAACTGTAGTATTTTTCACGAGAAATCAAAGCAATTTGACATAAATCTTCTCTGTGTGCATACTGGGTAACACTCATTCCTGTGAAGAGGGACAGCATAAAACCTGTGAACTACTTCAATCTAATTTAAGACTTTAAATTAGGACTTAATGCATGTGATGCATATGCCTTCAACTGGCCACTAGCATGGAGCTGAATTCTATCCACCATGGGTATCGATCTCATCACAACTGGTGCTGCTCTTTCATTAGGTGTAAATTCATGCATAGTTCATTTTGGATAAACAAAAGTGATTCTACAGCTACCAGGCATTAACAAGACAAAGGAAAATTCCATAAAAATATGAAGCCAATTTTTCAAACCCTTTTGCATATAGTGAAAACAAATTACTCTGAACTACATTTAGCTTCATCGTATGATTCTTTAAAAATACTTGTCTATTAGCACATGCCAAGGCAATAAATCCAGAATTACATATTTCCCATTGATAAGCCTACAAAAACTAAGCAAGTATTTCATAACAGAAAGCCTTTGTTGCCACAACTAACACTGATGAGTGATAGTGGTATCAAACAGAATAGCTTGAGACCCTTTGCACATATTAGAGATCTGTTCAGGGTTAATAGCGGAAAAAAAAGTCCTGTTTTTGTCAGGAAGTAACATCATGTGAAAGCAATGCAGGCATTCTGATGGCCTTCCCGTGGTCTTGAACAGATCTTTGAATTTACTTTGCACAAGAATGTGTGACCTGAACTCCTGCGCTGTGCAACGTGACAGAAGAAGAGGCTTTCAAAAACTCACGGGGACCACAATTTACTCAAAATTTAAAGGCTGCCTTTGGAAACTGCCAACCAAGTGCACAGCAGTCGGGAAGGCTAATGGAAGATAGTGACATGTTAACAGTGTGATATATACAGAGGCAAGTTCAAAGCTGCAAATATAGTACCAGAGGAGACCGGCAAAGAGCCAGACGCTGCTTCTGGCAGAATGTCTAGGAATGATTGCACCAACATCCATGAGAAGAGGACAGGGATGCGAGCTGCTCTTCCTCACATCAAACATCTGAAGCTGATTCTGCTTTGAGAAAGATTAATTAAGGAAAGGCCAATATTTGGACAAAGAAAAAGATAAGCAGAGAAAATAGTGACATCAAATTCAACAGAAAGACACTGTAAACAATGCTGCAGGGACTGCTCATGTCCATGAATACCAGGTTGGATGGGGCTTGGATGGGCCCCATCCAACACTGGCCAGGCTTGGACATGGCCCTGAGCAACCTGGTTTAGTGGAATGTGTCCCTGCCCACGGCAGAGGGGTTGGAACAAGATGATGTTTAACCTCCCTTCCAACCCAAACCATTCTACTACCATCTATGATGCTCTCACCAGCACACCTTGTGGTAGCCAGCCCCACCCGAGCATGAAGACGGGCTTCATAAAATCAGGTAACCAGAGATCCTGAAGCAACTCAGTTGTTTGCCACTGAATCTGGATTCAGCAAAGGAGCAGCCATGAAGGGCATGGAGGAGACTCACACGTTATGGCGACAGAGGGAAGTGCCCTTCTATTACTCAGAAACATTTCTGTAAATAGATACACCCCAATAAGGCTCCTGATTAGAAACAGCTGATAATTTTCTTTGTGGGGCCAGGGTGATGTTACCATTGACACTTCCATTTTCTTGTTTGTGATGGGTAAGAGGGGAGCCAAAAACGTTGCTGATTTCCTTCAGTAACAATGGGTAGGCAGGAAAAGGTATTGTGGTGCTATTGCTTTCTGGCATAGCTCTGCCTGTTGACTCTGCAGGGGACTGAGGATGGCAAGGTGTTGAAATAGAATTTGCAATTATTCTGGAAAGAATGGGGGCATTTTAGAAGTTTTTTTTTTCTGGATAAAGCTAAGAATTTCTGGGTTTTTCCATGCAAGAATCTGACTCATTTTGCAGTCTGGGGAAAGGCACAAATAGGAACATTTGTAGCTCCTCTTTCTCTGTGACACAATTTGTAGTTGACTCTTCTTAGTGGCAAGAAACATTTGGCTGGAAGTCTACCTGGGATGAAAGAAGTGAACATTATCAGTCAGAGCTTTCTCTACCATCCCTTAAAAACAACATTTTGGTAGAAGAAGAAGAAAAAAACCAAAGCAAACCACCACATCCAGGGCATGTTTCAAGCCTCTAGCACCCAATTTAGTGGTGTGGATTTTTCTGGAATGCCATAACTTAAATTCTGTTCAAGATCTGTAATGGCTTAGAGGTAGAAAAAGGAAAAGAACTTGATAGCAAAGTAGAAGATCTTCTCTGAAAATGTCCATATAAAAGCAAAACAGAGTGAAACAACCGTTGGTGAAGACAGGAATGCAGCCATCCTAACACAAAGCAAATTCTGTATCAAAAAAACATCTACTGAAGAGGATAGGATAGGATACCTTCAAGAAACAATTCCCAGATGTGGAAGGGAGGAGAAAACTTAGAAGACAAAGCCTAATATGAAAATCTATAGTCTCATGGGTATTCAGGTCCACAATAACATACAGCTTTGTTATAAAACCTCAGGAAAAAAAAAGAAACACTTTCTGACAGATTGTTTACAGCAAAACACTGGACATGGTCACACTTCGACACGGGAACTCTTAGTGCAGCTATTAAACTTACAGAGTGCTAAGACAAGCTATAGGTTATGTAGCTCCCAAGGTAGCTTCCATAATTTCACTTCTACTGGTACTGTTTAAGACTGTGAACATTTCTTTAACAAAGCATTCATTAAAAAAAAGGATAACTTTGTATTCTATTTTGTGTGTTAACATTTTTGAACTGTGTTAAATGCTAGAGAATCAATTGCTCTGTGCAAATCTTTATGACAGTGACATCGCGAATCAATCAAATCCCTCCTTCTATGCCAAACCCATAGAAACTATCAGTTTGGAAACACCAATAGTATACAAAGGCATAATCCAAATATTTGACAAACACACGTCTCAAAGTTAGGAGCACACTTACAAACACTTGCAAAGCATTTTTTTTAACTTTAGTGCAGCCAGTGGGGCACAGATAGCTCCATCATGAATTTCCAACATTCCCTCTGACGGTAACTCCTAAAAGAGAGTCAATCCACATCTAATGTAAAACGTGATGAAATCTGTAGAAACTTTATAAAATGTTTATCCATCTAGGCACACACACTTTTCTCTCCCCAGTGAAACCCATTCAGCAGATGGCTTCATCTAAGCTTTAAGAAGCACTGAAGAATGATGGATTTCAGTACAAAATTAGAGAAGAAAGAGTTAAACAGATGTAAAAGGCTGTCTGCTTTTGCCTGCCTAAAGGGCTTGATCCTGCTGAGACAAAGAGGCAAGTGCTCCATGGATTCATAAAGGCAAGAGATTTATTCTCCCAAGCTGCTGTGCATGTGCCCAGAAATCCTCAGGGGTCAATTCTCTGAGCAACCCAACTTAGGAAAAATACCTTTTTATTTTCTTTCTTCCTAAAGCTCAGGAAGAAGAGGAGCTTGGATGACAGTCTAGGAGCTTACAACAGACAACGAAACAGTTTATCAGGACTACATTAGATGATCAACAGGAGTCTCATGTAGCTGATTCACAGCTTAATATTTACCTTGTACCACTGATTTACAGGCACACATATATAAAGTGGACTGTGAGCATCCCATGAAATTCTTTCATCTTTCAATGTGCTTCTGGTACATTTGCCAAAAGTCACCATTTTCCAGCATCCTGGACAGCTGCAGCACCAAATGATAAATGCTTTCTCAATGAAGAGAACATAATTTGATTGGATTTCTCCTTAAGCTCAAGCCTCCCTAATAATAAATATATTGATTAAAATTCCTGCATTGGAAACAAAGGACAAATTAAAGAAGTGCTTCACTGTGAGAATGTACGTATGTGGGAATCTCCACTTCTATACACAGCTCAAGTGAATTTGGTGAGACTTGGTTAAAAAAATGGACCACATCCATAGATTGATGCCTCTGCAATTCAGGAAACTATAAATCAAGAAACCTGGAAGAGACAGAGCATGATGGCAGTACACTGTAGTTGGTTAAAAGGTGTATCAGCTGTCAAATATTTAGCATGTATTCTGCTGAAGAGACACTGTTTAAAATAAGAAGGTTTTTAGATATAGCTCAGTGAGCTGTTTTGCTCTGTAAGTCACATAATTTGTTTTGTTTGCTTCAAATCTCCAGTTGCATTTCCCTGTTATGCACAAGAAGATATGATATGCTGCTTCAGAGGGTCTTTAGTCTTAGAACAGAACATATTTGAACGTGTTGCTTCATATAAACAATCTTGATTGTTCCAGTAGTGGAAATGGGCTGTAAGTAATCTCACACAAACGTGATTGAACAGATTTACATCAAGATTCCTCTGAGACCATCCATGATCCAGGCACATCCATTCGTCCAGACCTATCTGCTAGTGGAAGCAAGTAAAAACAGGGCAATAATACCAGCTCTGTGCTGCCCCACAGCACTCAACCATCAGCTATGGACAAAAACCACAATGACAGCCAAATAGCCCCAACTGGGCAATGTGTACCGGGCAGCACAAATCCTGCTCTGTAAGATGAAACCACTTTAGCAAAAGCACTTATTAAGCCCCAACATCAGTTCAAAGATTTGGAAAAATATACCTTTAGAGCACCACAAAATGACAGCTTCCAACTTGTCCTTAATAGAAGGCCTGAACTTCTGACTGATGGTTTTCTAATATCAGGCCTTAAATGTCACTGATCCCACAGCAAAGCACTGATGTGCTTTGGCATCAGTTCAGATCTGTATGGGTATGTACCAGGCCTCACACTGGTTTAGTTTTCATTACCTGAAATGTCATTTTGAAGGGTTCCCCATTTATTATATAAATGCCAGGTGCCAAAGAGATGATCAGTGACCTTCTAAAATCATAGTGCTATCATTTTGCTTGAGGGCACATTGATTTTTCTCCTGGGCACGGTGCCACAAACCAGCCAACAACATCATAGCACCATCATAGGATGATATTGGTGGAAGCAACCTTAGAGTGGAAGTGACAGAGGCCATACAGCAAGAGTTATTCTGAGGCACAGTCTTGTCAGCTCAGGAGCATTTGTATTTTCGTGAGGGGGTATCTGAGTCCAACTGAAGTAAAGAAGTCAGAAGTACTTCACTGTCTAGGAGCTTCAGTTACCTTTCCAGAGATTACTTAGTCATCCAGGACACCAGCTCTCATAGAAAGCTTTTGAGATTTCTCACAGAAAGTTAATGAGACTTTGGCTCCTAGGCGTGTGAGCTATGCTTGGCACAAGACTTAAAAATCTGAGTAAATAAGCATATGTAAAACACTTACCTGTATGCCCTGCATACATTCTGAATTTAGAGACTTAATGGCAAAGTTTCAAAACATCTGGTAATAAATCCAAATTTTAGCCAGTTTTATTGGGCCTCTGGATCACTCTATTTTTATAGATGTTACTCCTTGCATCCTGGAAGATGATGACAGTATTATAAAAGCATCTGAAACTGATAAGAGAATGAACATAGGGTAAAATCAATATAAGCGTACTCAGCGTAGCGTTGATGCTGGGTACTATCTGAACCTCTACCTAAGAGACTTCTCTCTAACTGAAATTCTTCAAGAGTTCATGTTAGTCTCATCATGGGGATGATAAAAGTCTGAAAAAAAACCTGGCAAGGTAAGGAATCACTATTTTAAAGTAAATAATCCCATGATGAGACAACCGAACACACTGCTTCTAAACAGAGGTGAAAGAAGGCACTGCAGGAACACTTATTTCATTATCCTCCAGCTGCCTGCACGCCCATCTTATGTAGCTCAATTCAGGAAAAATTTCTACAGTGGCCACAGTCTTCAGGAAAAAGGGAATTTTTCCTGCACAAGACCGTACAACCCTTCACAGCACCAGGGAATGCTCTGAGACATGGAGCATACCCTTTTCCATTCTACCCGTGCAAAAAATGTCTTTAGTTGTAGGAAAAGGGAGATGTAAATCTGGCCAATTGTAATAAAAAGGCCACCTAATCAGTGTTTTGGGGAAGAACTAATGTGAAGAAAATAGCACTGAAACAGCTACTAATTTCAGCTAAACTATGTCTAGCAAAACCACCCTCCATTTTTGCAGCATTATGCCTATACACACATGTTCTACGAAGAATAGACAACTTCCAGTGTTATCAAAACATATATGACGCACTCAGATCCAGAGCATGGAGACTCTAAACACAGAAAAATAAACTATTTTTAAACAAATAACTGAAACTACAACATCTTCCACCCTATACAATCCAGTTGCAAGTTTCATCTATTTTTTTTTCAGGTAAAGTTACAAACTGTATCTGCCTAAAATGATGCAGAAAAAAAGGACAGAGAACTATCCCAAAACTTCAGCAGTTTCCTCTAGGTCTCATGGGACATTTTAATAATCCTTTGGGAAATTATCAAAATAGCGTGGCATACTTGTAGTTAAAAGAGAATAATTCACTCATGACTCCACTCTAGTGTCCATTTATGACCTTTTGTTACATTGATGGGATGCAAGTACCAAGAGGAAGAAAATACTTGTAAACAACATCTTCCTCAACATTAGCGTAAGGGTGAAAAAGATCATGCATGCCTTGTCTGGAAGCATGGAAAACTTCCTACAACAGAGCAGAAATAGCTACAGTATAAATTGGCAGATTTGTCAGTGTTGCATCCAGATTTAAATGTCTCTTGCTCAAAACTGTGCTCTAAATGTTCACCACCATCACCAAAAGCAGAGAAAATGTGCTAAGCTCTATAAGTTCACATTTAAAAATTTACTCAGTTGTTCATTAACTTAAAGTAGAACCTATGTTGCTTTTAAACACTGATTCTGCTTTCGATTAGGAAAACTCATTAAGAAAGATAAAATTTATCAGATGAAATTCGTAAACCCTATTCAAGAACGGTCCTGAACACCTAAATACGTCTCTTGTAAGAATTAAAAGGAAAAATCTTACAAGATTATAAAAAGAAAAAGTACTTGGATTCTTCATTCAAATTGTATAATCTGAGAGATTAAATGCTAAATTAGCTGCTCTGAGTAGGGCCAGGTCTTCATGTGTGATAAAGCTTCCAAACTACACTGACAGGAGCTGGCAAGCAGCACTGATACTGGAATCATGTTTCAGTGGTGAGAAATTATCTTAATTTTTGTTTTGTCTCCATATATTTTTCAAAACTATTATTTCATATATTTTATTGACCATATATTCGTACACTTTTATTCTACTTCTTCCATAATTTTTATTCTACAGTAAAAGTCAATTTCTTCCACTATTTGGTAAACTACTTTTCTATTACAAGAAGTAGATTGGGTACATCTAAATTTAAACAGCATCTCTGTCATTATCTCTCAGAGATCTCTGATGATTCTCAAAGACACACACTCAATATAATGTTTTTTCATGGTAGGGCTCGGTTTCTAAGTATGATTTTAAACTGGCGTCTCCTGGAAGTATTTTCTGTGTCAATTCTAAAAGAATCAGTATGTGAATTAAACTATGAATGCTCCTGCACAAATAATTATCAGTTTGTTGCAGCATCCTTCCATAATAATGACAGTACAGGAGGACTTAATTTAGGATTTCATCAAAAGGGAGATTGCATTTAGGGTATTTACAACCAAGACATTTGTTAAAGCTTTTATAATGCACATGTTACTGCTGAAAAATGTTGAAGGTATCATTTCCTACAGCAAAAAATAATTAGAATTATACAGAATCAATACGCTAATTCATAATTTTGCACTAAACAGTTCAGTTTGTTCCCCAGAATTAACTTTAATTCATGAAAGATTTTGCATTGCTTAGACCAGAAAGCAAAGTTTTGAGATAAACAAGTAGCTAATACACACTCCCCAGATATGTTTACCCATAAGTAATTAAGGAGTGCTTTATGAAATAAAATTTTGAGTCCAAAATCAAGAGAACACTCTTGATGAACACACATCCCCTCACGTGCTGACCCTGTACTCCTACTTAATTATATTAATAATGAACCACTTTCAAAAAGCCAAAATTGTTAACACATTCCTCATAATATCCTAGTCCTGGAAGCGGAGATAGTATAATTAATGTCCATGATAAATGTCAGAAAGCTGCTGCTTTGTTTCTTTACTTCTGTGGAGGCAAAGGAGAGGAGAGGAAGCTATAGAAAAACACAGAAGAAAAGCCATTGAGCCCTTTGATATGTACTTGTTTTCTTCCTTTTTAAATGTTTGTACAGAAGACCAGCCTCTGAAGCACTGGAAATAATTGGATCTCTTCACCGTTTCACAAAACAAGAAACGAGCGCCCAGTCTTGCAGTGCTGTCACCGTATGGCAAAGACAACCCTTGTGGAAGAGATAAAGAGCCTACAAATTCCTGGTTAACCTCCGTGTTGATGAGGAAGAACAGAACCAGAGGGTGATGCATCTTTATCAACAGCTGCCAGTCGCTGGTTTGCCATATGCAAATGCATCAGCGTTCATTCGCTGAATTTGTTCCCCAGTGTAAAATGCTTCTGCATTCTGCAACTGCCGGCCACTACAAGGAACTGTCGCGTGGAACATGTTGGCAGAGCTGCCTTGAACTGGCTGCCTATTGTCATTTCTATTGTGCTTATAACTGCAATTATAAACAATACCTTGTGTTCTTCCATTCCCATTCTAAAGACACAAATTGCTATTAACATCCTGAATTCCAGACAATTGCTTTTTATCTAATTTTCTAGTGCTGCCTTCTCTTAAAGATTATGTTTTTGCCATTTGGTGCACATAGTGAATTGCAATTTTTTATTTTTTCCCTTTAAGCTGCAAAATTTGTAGGTGTTTTGGCAATAATCAGACCTAAAAATCTCAAAAGCATCACCTAGAGGCTTAGCACAACAAAAAACACATGTATCTGTGTGTTCATCCAAATCCATCAAAACTGTAGGCTTCTAACCCCCTCCCCAAAAGTCTTTATCCAATGTGAATATCAGTGTTCCTTTGCGAACAAGCCTATGACCTCTCTATTGACATATTCTCACTGAAAGTAGAGCTGCAATATAGCTAATCTATATCTACCGTATTCTAGCTGGGTATCACTGATCTCAAAAAACACAGATGAAGATGTTCACAGGGTAAAAAAAGCCATAGAAACAATGATATTTTAGTATTACTTATAGGATTTTGTTTGCCACTGTCGTTTCTCTAATCGTTCCAACAGACATGTAGAATTGGTACTTGCAGACTAATCAGCTAGTAAAAATATCAGCAAAGTGATAAGACATAAACAAAAGACTTAGGTCAAGAATAAATTTCCACTTGGACCTTGAACTGCATTTTATATGTATGTTCAGGCACCTTCTGAACTTGGGCAGGTGCAACAAAATGTCCTATTTTAAGCCCAACTTGAACTCAAGCAAAATGACAAGAAATAGAACCAGCCAAGGCACAGAGCTAAACACCCAATTTTTTTCATGCCACTTTCTGCATTGCTTTTGTTTTTAACTGCGAGACTTGCCAGTAAATGAACAGCCAAGCATTTATTGTCACCAGGTCTCTGAAGTGACAAGTCTTTAATAAGGCTGCCTTCCGCAATAAGCCATTTTTGCCAGAAGAAATGAAAACCGTACCTCAAAACATATTCACTAGATTAGATTGATGTATATAACAGTACAATAAAATGGCGAGTCACAAAGGATCAAATAATTATCTTAATAAAGTCCACTACAGTGATGAACTGAAACAGTTTGTACATTAGTAAGCTATCTACGTACCCTATGACTGCATTAGGTTTTGCTGCCTAGAGGCACCTCAGGAGTGCACCAACAGCTCTGTAATCCACATCACTTTGTGGTTTGTAACCAAGAGGGCAGCAACTAGTATTTCACTTTCTTCCCAATTTCTAATACAAATTTTTTTTTTTTTGTTTTAGTAATTACCAGCAAAAGTATGACAGAAGGAAGCAGACTATCTCTACCTTTTCTTGTGTAATATTTTTATAAGTATTACAAAGTAATTTTTGCTGTTTTGTTTCCCAACCTTTTCCAAATGAGAACCTAGACAACTACATTACATCCTTTTTTTCTGTTGTCAAAAAA
>VZTI01004251.1:168104-209360 GCA_013397865.1 Struthidea cinerea
ATATAAAATCCAAAAGTAATTCCTGGCAAATACAGACCACATCTGGACTCAGCATTACTGAAACATGGAAATGCCATGTTGTTGACTTTCTAAACTGCTGCTGACATCCAATCGAAGCCAAATGTTGGGGTGGCCAAGAATCTGAAATAAGGAGAATACTGTGAAAATCCCACAGCAAAGGACATTTCCCAGTTGAATGATTCTTCTAGCGCTGATAACAGCTGAATACAGGCAGCACAAAGATGATCAGTGCTTCCTATCCAAAATCACCCTTTAGCAAGTACAATAACATCAGAAAGTATTGTTTCCTCTCTTGGATATCTGTAGCACTAGAAGAGCATTAGAGCACCTCTCTTACAAGGAAAGGCTGAGACATTTGGGATTGTTCAGCCTGGAGAAGAGAAGAAGGCTCAGGGGTGACCTAACTGTGGCCTTCCAGTCCCCGAAGGGAGCCTACAAGAAAGATGGAGAGGGATTATTTACAAGGGCCTGGGACGACAGGACAAGAGACGATGGCTTCAAACTGAAAGAGAGTAGGTTTAGATTAGATATTAGGAAGAAATTCTTCCCTGTGAGGGTGGTGAGACACTGGAACAGGTTGCCTGGAGAAGCTGTGAATGCTTCACCTCTGGAAGTGTTTGAGGGCAGTGGATGGAGCTCTGAGCAATCTGGTCTAGTGGAAGGTGTGGCAGGGGAGCTGGAACAAGATGAGCTTTAACCTAAACCATTCCATGATTAACAGAGACATACACTGAGGTCCCCAGGATGAGGAATGATATGCAAGAGGAACTGTTGGATTCACAGAGGCTCTTGGTGGGCTTTTCTGTTTGGCTGGTTTTTTGGGGTTGATGTTTCATGAGTTTCTGTGTTGTGGGGTTTTTTTAGGTTTTGCTGTTACTGGTTATTTTTAATAAAGAAAAGCACTGCCATCCAAAACTGCTAACTGGAAACAGTCGTGCATACAGGTGCAGATGATGGTTATGGAGCACTCCGAAGAAATGGAGCTATCATGAAGGTATAAACAGGTTACACTGAAACCTGTTTAACAATATTCTTCAGTGGTCATTCAAGAGCGCCTGGTACAATTTTGGGTTTCCCAGTGTATCTCACTGTCTATCCAAAATAAACTGCTTCTTTTTACAGTCCTCAAATCAACCTCAATGTGTGGAAGGCTCCGGTATCTACCAAGTCATTTAAGGTAGATTTAGCAATATTTTTATATATTTATCATGGCATCTTGTGTTCCATTGACACTGCAGAAAAATGAATTGGTATGTTTTGTTTAAAATAGGCATATTTTCTTTGTCATGGTTTTATGACGATTTCTATCTTTGTTTTCATTTAAATGCTATTAAATGTGTTTGGTTTTGAACAGCCTTTGAGAAATGATTAGTGATAAAAACATTTGGATAATGGTTCATCTATTTCTGTTCACATTGACATAGCAGATATGCCATTCCAGGATGGATTCTGAAAGGACAAGAGTCAGTGTTACACAATATCCATGACCCTCTCGTGTTTTTGTTAATCATCCCTAATCAGCTGTTGCTTTACAAATCAAATTTCATAGTCCTTTCAGGCATGCAGGGTGATGCTAATGTGTGGCAACAGTGTTGATTATAGACCACTGGGTAGCACTAGCTGCCCCATTAGTGGCACCCAGCTGTCCAGATTCATGCACGAGCAAGAAGGATTTAATAAGTTAAGATGAAGAACAGCAAAATGCCTGTGATGTGAAATGCTTGTGATGCAAATAAGGACAATACAGAAATAATTAGTGTGAGGCAAAGCATTTTTTCAAAGCAGTAGTTGAGGTAAATGACTGCAACTTTATTAATCACTAGATTAGACACTGGCATTTTCTACAGTATTTTTAATGCATCTGTTAAGCCTGTTTCTGGCAATGATGAACATAAAAGCAGAGTGCAAGAAACTGGGCATTCCAAGGCCTACAGAGCTAAAAACATCCATGAACAACTTGAGCACAATTTGAAAGATTAACTATATTGAAATAATTTAATTGCTACAGAGAGTGCTACTCCTCTGGGATTCCTGTGTTTTCAGCTGTAGGAAGCATCAGGGTAACACTGGTCTCACACTTAGAAAGCGGTTAGCAGGGGAAAGTTGATATTTTTAGTGTCATCTCTTAAAACAGAATCTGGAAGCTTGAATATGGAGAGTTTCTATATTTTTCAGTTGTAAAACTTTTCCATACCTGCACAGACTGCAAAGACCAAAATCCCCCACTACAAGTTTTCCTCTGAATTTCAAGACCATTCACAAAACACCATGGCAATTCTTTACTTCTGGATCCAATTGCTGTAAGTTCT
Source organism: Struthidea cinerea (assembly GCA_013397865.1). Classification (NCBI taxonomy): domain Eukaryota; kingdom Metazoa; phylum Chordata; class Aves; order Passeriformes; family Corcoracidae; genus Struthidea; species Struthidea cinerea. The sequence continues at coordinate 170,435 of VZTI01004251.1, forward strand.
AAAAAGTGCCAAATAAAAGTGCTGAAGGTTGAGATTAGCCTGTCATTACTTAAAAGTGAACACAGTACCATTTTTCTGACTTTATACATCTCGGCCTAAATTTCCTTAGGGTACAGAACTTGGCTGTGTGTTACTCTGGTATAATAAACAGTCAATGGTTCCATAAATACCGGGGTCCAGCTTCTGAGCTGATGCAAGTTGACTTAAATAGAGCTAAGCAGCCTGACACCAGCTGAGGAAACAGCTCTGTAGATCTAATTATACACACAGCAAAAAAGTCAGTAAGAACTCTATCTCAGTTTGGCCTTTTTGACGTATATAACTGTACAATAAAATGTTCTGTGATCAAATAGCTCAGTTCTTTTGAAGTACTCACTTTTCATTTCCTGCAATATGCACACCTAAGAAGAAATTCCTTCTTACATGCCTGAACATTTGCAACTATCCACACCAGAGGCTGCTGTTTTGCGCTTAATCCCATCTACTCTGGAGAGAAAAGCAAAATCTCGAGCTGGATGCTGTAACTGCAGATTAAGACTCTTTCAATGCATAATGTCCATCAGTACAACTAGAGTCTCGTCAGTCGTGATCAGGACCAAAGCCACGTTCTCCATTTCATTCTACAGGGGCCAGACTAGTACAAAGGCTGGGAAGCTCTCAAACATGGGAAAAATAGTCTGGATTGGAATTGGTGACCTGAAGGTGAAGGACTTGCTAAATCCTCTCCAGGGCTTTACTCTGCCTCTGTTCTCTAGTCCTCACTCTGAAAACAAAGATGCATTTATTTGAAGCTCTGTTAATTTCGAGAGGGGGGAAGGCAGTAATTAGCATGCCTCAGTTACATAAAGGGTTCATTCCTTAAACTCCTTGTCAATTCATTACTCCAATTTTTGACAAAGATGCTTGGATTAAATCCATAAATAAATGGATTTATGTCATTCAGTCACTCAGGTTTTAAAACTCTCCGGAGCCTCACTGCATTACCCTACAAGAGCTGATGTGCTATTCCCACAGACAACATTTATTAAATTCATTATCTCATTATTTTCTAAATCAAAATTCTCTACATATTTTAGTAATTTGCCTCCCTGAATCAGGGTATGCAGAGCCTGAGAACTATTAAGTTAAACAACTTCTCCTTGGTTATCTTAGTTTTATTTCTCCCTAGAAGCCTTTAAGCCATTCACAGCAGTCGCTGACAGAATGTGCTGGAATACAATAATATATCAATTAACTACAGTCAACCAGCTGCTAATACTATTTCTCCAAAATGTCTTCATTATTAATGGAAAGCATTGTGGTGTGGCAACGTGCTCAAAAACTAACTGAAAAAGAAATTATGACCCAGTTCTGTGAATAATTATATTGCATTTCCTAACAGTTTCCTATCACATTAATTAGTACAGTTGTGGTTTTAAGTTCACAGAACCAATTTGACCTCTTTCAGCAAAAGCCCACAGAGGCCACTTAGTCAGCAAAACCCTATACTTCTCATGTATTTTCGTTTGACAAAGCTTTATAAAATATACACCATCTATGGCTTCACATTAATAGATACTTCTTTTAACCACTGAATATTTCTTCCAAACCACTTTCTAGAGCATTTCGAAGAAAATAATCTGGAAGAAAATTAACAACTCGAAATGACTGTGTATGGAATTACTCACATGGGTGCTAATTAATCTAGCTGAAAACTGGGACATGACAGCTCTGGAGACAATTATAAAATATAGAGCCTTTATTGCTTGTACATCACAAGGTCAAACACAGCACAGGTGACACGTGTCCGAGGGGCCACAGCAGCTGAACTGACGCTGCTTGGTGGCCTTGAATGTCTCAATCCAGGTCCAAAGTGACAATGTGTCACCAACACAAAAAGCGCTCCAGGCGCTGGCACAAATTGACACCTGTGCTGGAGCCTCAGCGGTGCTGCCACAGGCCAAAGGGAGGTTGTGACTGCTCTGTTCTTTTGCTCCCAGACGTTGTCATTTCAGATTGTGCTGACATCTCAACCCATGCATAGCCCAACACCCTTCAACCTCTTCCTCCTTTCATCCTGCTGGGCAATGTCACCACCTTGGGCAGCAAGGAAATTAACAAAATACCTTAGATATAGATTGTTTCCAGATACACACTCCATTTACCTTCAAATCTCATTATTTTTCTAAACAAATTTAAGTTTGAACACCAATGCAGTGCATAATAAAAAACAATACATCATTAAAATACAGAACTGGTGCATTACAGTTCAGAGATAGTAAATGGTTTGATAGCATTTCATGTTCAATTTTGTTTTAAATAACAGCTGTCTGTTTCTTGCTGTCCCTGCAGGAAGAAAAATCAAAGCTAATGCAGGAAAAAATACAACTCCCATCCTCCTTTCCAAAAGCAATTCTTTAACTATTCAGTCAATTCAAATCTAAAAATAGCTGGAAAAAAAATACTTGGAAAGAAAAAAGAATGCCTTCTTAATTGCGTATTAATTGCTATACCCAATTGTAACTTTCTTTTTTCACTAGCAAGTATCACAATTTGTGCCATTATAAGGCTCTGGAGAATGGTGCCAGCAGAGAATGTGCATGTCAAATAATTGATTCAACCTGCCACTTCCCCACAGGGTCAATAAGGAGCAGCTGGACTTGAAATCCCTACCTAAAAACAACAGCTGCAGCACACAAGATAGACCTAGAGTCGAGGTACAGCCTTTGTTTTCCACCTGGTCCAAAGCACTCAGCTAAATGCTCAGGCAATAGAGCAGAATATAAATAAACAGGTTCACCACTCACACAGGGGGCAGAACAGGGATGGCTGAAAGGAAGAAACTGCAAAGGGAAAGAAAGTACAAAGGAGGGGAGAGCAAAGCATGCTGGAATCTGTCAGATCCCTGTATCAGCAGTCCAATTTTACTCCATGGGACTGCTTTGGATATGTTGGACATCCAAGATCAACTTTTTCCACCTCCACGCTTCAGAAGAGCCACTGGCTAACAGTGCACTTATAAGATCTATTGCAGTTCTCCCTTTCAGCTAAGATATCTGGGAACCAAAAATCTGGATCTAACAGCTTCTCAGCACATCATTTCTAACGTACAGGCAATACTCTGGGTAAGAGACAATGTCAGCCTTCCTTGCCCCTGCTTAAGCCCGGTCCAGGCCAGAGTGAAAAACCATACAGGGTCTCCATGGCTATCCACAGCCAGACATTTGCCCCAGATCTTAGCTCACTTGACAGCAGCAGGATCCCTTTTTCCCACATACACAACATAGAAGGTGACCATAAATCACCAATAAAGACAAGTCACTCATCATTTAGGTGGAAATCCCAGTTCACTGGGCAATCTCACATTGAAGTAGTATTTATACATGGTATTATATACCTATAAAGAATTCTTTATTCTCTTAATATCTCGGAAAAAAATTATACTTGCTTATTCCCCTCTCTGCTTCTGCTATTGGGAGGCATCATACAAGCTAGATTTCTTTTCGTAGTACTATGGCTATAAATGGCATGTCATGGGATTGTCCCTCAAAGACATCTCTGTCTCAAAGAGAGCATTGCAGAAACTGAAGCACCACTCTCACACTACCCCAAGTGCTAATAAATAAACCACTGTATTTTCTGCAAATGCTTGTGCTTTCAATATGGGAGCTATTTCAGGCTTTTCCTCTGCCTCCTGTAACAAACACTAACACCACCACCCTAGTTGGACTTGACAATTCCTGTGGGTCCCTTCCAACTCAGAGCATTCTGTGATTCCATGATTAGGGATCCTTATGCCCACCCTTCCTCGTTAGCAACCGTGATGCAAAAATTCCTTCACTGCAAAAATCTCTGGTAAAATTCAGGAAGGCTTTGAGGACTAGTGTTAGTCTATAGAAGCTTACCCTTTGGATTTACACTCAGAGCATTGAATTACAAGAATCTTTGATAACTTGCAGTACAGCAATTTCTTATACACACAACTCCACCTTGCTAATAAGTGATTCAGTACTAACAGCATGCCAGGCATTTCCCAAACTCCCATGAAGACTCAGACCCCACCTGATGAGCATACACACATAAGCAACCTGTAGTTATAATGAGATTTTATTCTCAAATGATATACCTCATAAAAATCACACTAGATAAAAAATGTCTAGGGTATTCTACAAATCTAAGTATGCATATTAATGAGATATTGCAGTTATGCTATATAACACTGTAGCAAAGTTCATAGAATCCAACAAAAATCCAGGGCAGTGGCGCCTCAACTGTCTGAAGGGAAACATATTTGCTTTGTAAATATTAATGAACTTTATATGATGTCTGTGGGGAGAGATTTTAGCAGGGAACACAGTCAGCAGGACTAAGGCACTTCATTTCTATTGGCCCTTCTGAAACATTTCCCATCAGGAGGTTATCATCATACAGATCGTATATTATTATATGCAGCCCCAAAGGGAAATGTTTGTTTAAATGTCCACATGAAGGGGTTATCATCCAACAGGAATCAGGATTGAATTCAGGGGAGTCAAAGTGTTGTGTGATAAGTTTGTTTTGTATTAGGCTTGAACACTCACTCCAGAACAATAACCAACAGTACAAGTTCAAAGACTTGTTTCCACACATGGAGAAAACATTTGACATGCACTTTTTAAAAAAATGTGAAACCAAAAAGAATAAATGAAATTAATCATATAGACTGCATTTTGTCTATAAAACAGTCCATCATTCTCAGCTAAAGGATAAGACGATTGATATGCAAATAGAAGACTAAGGTTTTCTAACCTTTTGGATCACAAAGGCCAAAGGGGCTTTGAAAGGTGGAATTTCCAGCAGAAGAGGCTAAAAATCATATATAAAACCCTTCCCCCAGCCTGAAATTGTGTAGCTGGATTAAGGTTTAAAGGCACAGTGCCTTTTAAGTGTGTGGAAAAGCTGTATGGAAGAAACCAGAAAAGAATGCAGAACATGAAAAATCCCTTCCTTGCACATCATCAAATCTAGGAAATCTAGAGATGGGTTCCTGGAAGGCCTTAGTTTCTTGCAAGGGGGAGAAATCAGAAAGACTATTCCCCTGGATTTATTGTGCATTGATCATGCGGACGAAGATATAGCAGCTGGTTCTTAGTATTTCTTTTCAGCCTGAAGTACTAAAGAGCAGGGAAGTGTCCTACCAAGTGGTATCTTAGGTCTAATAGCAAAGACGAGTCAAATGTACTAGCTCAGAGAAGTTCAATATTCCTGGTTCAGAAAAACATCCCAAGTTCACTTCTGTTAAATGTAAATTTACTCCTGAATGAAAATGTGCTCCTGAATCAAGATGAAGACAGACAGAAAAGAAAAGAGAAATGGCAACGCCGACCTTGTTATTTACAAGGCATAACCGCAAGTCAAAGCTGTGCTCTGTGCCATGGAAACTTCCATCTCAACTGTAAAATTATATTGCTTTTAAAGCTACTTAATTCCGCTTTCACCCTCACCCGTATTTATCATCTAACCACTGGTTGTTTTCCACTTATTTTACTAGCCCCAAAGTATATTCATCCTTTTCTTTTTTTATGTAGGTAAAAAGAAAAGAAGGCTTCAAGAAATTAATTCTATTTAGATTTAGTAGCTGTAAACAGTCTATGGTGGTAAAAGTTAACCTTCATTTTTTTATCTCATGAGAGATCACATTAGAAGTAAGGAGAAATCCTGAGTAAGTCCCTGTGTGGTGTTTGTTCAAAACCTCTTCCCACAAAGCATTCTTTACAATTCCTACGGAAGTGAAGAATTTCATAGCTCACCTAATTTATTTTCCATTTTTTCATTAATCCCAGATAAATGAAAGAATCCCATAATCTGTCCTGAAGTCTAACTAGGAAGGTGATATGCATCCTTAAACTGTGCTCACATTTGAATTTAAGCAATTTTTTCTGTATTCATTTTCAGGTATTTTATCTTGGAAGCCTGCCGTCATTCCCATGTTTCCACTGGTCCTCATTGTCAATGCTCTCCACATCCACGGTGCTCTTCTCATCTGTTCTGTCATTTCATATTTAATAGACAGACCTATTTTTCACCTTCCCAGGAATATAGTAGGATACAGAACCTATGAAGTATGTGGCCAATATCATCTAACCTATTAAATGTCAGAATCATGTATCTCAAACTATATGTCAAGATGCTGAAGTCTTGCAGCAATAAACTCATTCTTTTCCTCACAGGGAATGCGCTCTGGCTATAAGGATCCATGTAGGTTTCCTTCTGTGTACATTTGATTGTGACCTACTGGTGATGGCTAATGTGGTCGGAAATGATGGTAGGAGTTGGCCGGATCTTAGATGGGAAAATGGAATAAAACCTAAAAAACCAGTCTGTTTACAGTCATCTCTTTCATACCAGTTTGGTTCTTCATAGGGTGATCCAATGTTTGCTGCAGTATGAGACTCACCTAATGTATTTTTTTGTATTTAAGTATGATTTCACCTCACGTTCCACACTGGACATTCTGTTTTGGGAAAAACTGTAGGCAAGAGAACTGAATTTAAATCAAACCAAAGTGGCAGCTTTCCAGAAGCAAAACAGCCATGTGAGTTTATTGGAAACAGAACACTCAAAGAAGCCATCAAACACTCTGCAGGACGCCAGGGAAGTGCCAGCAAAACCAAGCACGTGCTCTTGGCTTGTGCGGAAGGGCTGCTGCCTGTGCCAGCGGAGTGCCATCTCTCTCCCTGGGGACTGTGGCTCGGCAGGCAGCCTGGCCAGCAGCTGGTACCCATCCATCCCACCTGGTTTGTATCTGCTGGTGACTGCCAGCCGAACCCATCCCTGGCAGGCAGCTTCTCCTGTGAGTCTCCCAAAGCACTGTCTCCACAATAGGAGCCGCCTTGCAAACCCCCACAGAGCAGATGGAAAACCTTCTCCACTGTCTCCTTCCTCTTACCCCATCTCAGCTCAGCTCCTGCTAAGACCCAGCGGTAATCCACTGATACAGTTCAGTCAGACACCAAAGTAGAGCAAAACATAAACCACAACAGATTTACTAATGTGAAGAGCTGAGAAGCAAAACAAAGATTGTAACGGCAATTTCTCATGAAGTGTTATATCCATGAATCTCACTCAAGCTACATGGATCGTTATTCCTCAGTTATTTATTCCTACGTACACACAGGGTGAGGAACATGAGCCGACTTAGAGTCTCCAGAAGAGCAACAACAATAGCTGAATCTTTCCAAAATGAAGGCTAGACCTCTTCTGCATTGTGTTGACTTGAGGAGCCAGTTGAAATTACCAGATTTCTGGCTGAAAGTCAGTACAGAAACAACAAGATCTTATCCCGATCTTTTTTTTCATGCAAGAAGTAACAAGAAAAAAAAATAAAGCCACTGTTTCTACTTATTTTTAAGTATTTTTTCACACAGATCACTACAGTTGTAATGCCCCTCAAAACATCCAGAAATCACAAGGAAAAAAATAAATCAAAGAAACAAGACAAAATCTGAGCCCTGAAGTAGAGACAATTTTGTTAATTTAGCTACACGCCTGTAGAATTTTCAAGTTATCCAGGCTCCTGCTATCATAACTGCTATTAAATAGTAAGGATAAAGAGAATAAATTCTTTGAAAAATTTCAATTATTAGATAGTTAACTGCTGTAAACAGAAAAGAACCCATGCAGAGCTCTGTCTTGTATTAGTGACACTCATTAGCTGTGGCAGAGTTACTGAAGGTGTTTTTGATGCAGTGCATGAAGGTGAGATAAACCTTTACAAAGGGGTATTCAGCAAAAACATCTACACTAGGCATGGATTTCCTTGTTCCTCCGCAAATTTTAGAGGGAACGGTTGACAGAAAGCCATGCCACCAACTCTTTTCTCCCAGTTTCATTTTGGTCACAAACAAGTATCTCAGAAACCATCCCACAGGACATCGGCCTGGGACATTCCCAGCCATCATGATCTCTAAGAGTTCTGTCCAGCAGGGATCCTTCCTGCCTGTTTCTCAGTAGCTGTAGCAAAAATACTAAAACCTTCTCAGGTTAATAAATAAAGCATTATGTGTAACAAAGACAGGCTTTGTCCTCTTCGCTTTATCAGCCCTCTAACTAAACAGCAGCCTGAAGAACATATAAGAAAAGCATTGCTGCCTTGGCAGCTGCCTTATCATTTCAGAAAATGACTTGTCTGTTGGGATGATAGTTAGATTTGGGCTTTGGGGACAGCACTGAATCTCTCTGAGGCTGGTGAGAGAGCAGCTACACAGAGCAAGTAAATCATTTTAATTTTGTACCAGTTGAAAAGCATTTTTTTCCTCGACTTCAGCAAGATGACAGTGGCATGATGGCTGATTTTCATTTCAATCAGAGCAGCATATGATTACCACCTAATTAGAATGTAGAAATAGAAAGGAGATCATTTTTTAACCTACCCAAGAGAACAGTGCTGGGGGAGGGGAGGAGATGATGTTAATCAAGTGATACTGGCATATCAGAGCGACCGAAATAGCCAGATGAATTTTTATCGGCACCCTTACTGTCCTTGAGGATCTGTCAGTGGCTTCAATAGAAACCTGTATTTTCAGAGCTTTATTTCTGAGTAAAAAATATTCTTTAAAATAAATACATGTCACCGCAGGCCCAAACTTGCCATAAGAGATACCACCTTAGTCATAAATACATATATATTTGCCAAAATTGGACATGGTTTTGTTGACAACTGTAAAACTGTAAATTAAAACTAAAAGTCATGCTGTCTTAAGGGGAGTTGTTTGCATTAATATACATGTCTGGGGTTTTTTTAAACTTGCTTTCATTAATTAAATATTGTCAGCTAGCTACTCCACTCCTTTCTGGAATACATATTGCAAGTTAGTTGCTCTGCCCTAGAGAAATCTAACTGAGGTTACGTTAAATGGAACCGCATCAGGAAACATTTTCCAAGACGCGCTGTCTCCATCTGCATCCTTCTGCAGAGATAAAGACTAGACCTCATCTCAAGATGCCACTTTGTTTAATTGTCTCTGAATAATGAAGAGCCAGAATTAGATTGCTGAGACCACCAAAAGGAGGGGGTTAGAGAAATTAAAAATAAAATAAAATTAATAGTGAAATGATCCTTCAGGCAAGCCTGCCTTGGGCAATAGAGAGCGGTGGCAGCTCCCTTTGCTCTGCCCTCCCAGGCAGTAGCTGGCCATCACAACATCTCTCTCCAAACTGGCCACCAGTACCCAGCACCACTTCAGGTGCTTGAGATATCCTGCCTTTAGCTACCTCAGTAGTGGAAAATAACCCCATATATCATATTGGGATGGCGCACAGTACAAAAGGAAGCACAGGTGCAGGGCACCCATGTTGGAGTGTGCTGAAGCAGACAAACTGGGGTTTCCTCATGAACATTTTTGTCAGGAGGAGTATAGCAAGTGTGATCCTGACCACCTCCCCACCCCCATTAAAACAGAGTTCCACTAATTTCAGCTGGACTGGGATTTGGCTCACCCTGCTTTGCTGGAAATGGTGACAGGTTTCTTTGGCTATGGCATGATACACAACTACCTGCTAAAACAGAAGGACCTCATGTACTTCAGGCAAAATAAGAAAAAAAGTCTCTCTTCAGCAATGTGTCTAATGAAAAGGAATCAAGAATGTGCTGATTTATTTCCCATTTATGTGCTTTTAATTTGTATCAGTTATTTCAATGGCACATACATTGCCATCGCAATTTCCTAGTTGTTGTTCTACCAGGGTGTATAATAAATGTTGTGAGATATCGTGCAAGAGAAAGAACAATACTTTGAACTAAATGTGCTGTTAAATTAAAGTCTTTTCTTGAGCAGTGAAAAAGTCCTGAGGCTTTTCATGTCAGTGTATTGTATGGTGAGGCATACACTGAGACGTTTTTATTTTTCAACCTTTTGAGAAACATAGCAAAGCAAAAGTAGATAGTTTCTGTTATTGCAAACATTCCTACACACCTGCCCCAAAAACCCAAAGATAAGCCTATCCCCATCACCCCCAATAATGTAGGGGGGCCAGTATTTAAAGCTGTCACAAGGCTTTTGAGATACCATTACAGGAAATCAGGTGGCAATACCTCAAACCTTGCCAAATTATGCCAGAAATAAACATTCTGACCTGTTCAAAGAACGCAATGTGCATTTGAAAATGAATCCCAGGGTATAATTTCCCGAAGAGTGGACTCCAATTCTATTTTGTGCTCTAAAGAATTCTATTAAACCTCTAGAGCACTTTGTGAAATGTGAAAACACAGTTTGCTACGGAGATAGCCTAGGTGGTCTGCAGTAAATTAACCACTACTGCTGACTGAGGCCATACCGGGGAGCTTGCTCCAAGGGATTTCTACACTTACGGCATAACACCATTTACCAGCTTCTAAACTAGATTCGCCCTCTGGCTGCAAGTCAGCAGACCTTGGTGTAAAGCATGGCCAGAGATTAGTTTGACTAAGGGCTTCATTTCAAGAGCAGAACGGTGCTGCTGTTACACCCAACTCAGCCCAAACCACCACTTACAATAGCATTGTTTTCCCCAGCCAACTTTATGTACTTGAGTTTTAGGCTGCTGGACTATGGTAGCTGTATGTTGAGTAAATTACAATAGAAATAGATCTCTGTTGCTTTGTAACAATTAACCTCAGAAAGGCACTAACTCCATTTGCATGGTAATGAGACATTCATCTGAGTGACATCAGAGTTAAGCATGCTAATAAGTTTTTATACAAACACCTGAGGGGTCAAGCACAACCATTGGCTTGGACAAGAAAGCCTTTTATTAAATGCAAATCACTTGTCTTTTAAATCCTATGACAGAGAAATTCACAGGACTCTGACACAGCTTGCAGGAGTCATTCAAGTTACATTTTCAGACCCCCGGGCTGACTAAGAAATATAGCAACTGATTTATTTATATTTGGAATTAATATCAATATGTAAAAAAATCTTCATTATAGCATCAAAGGAAAGAAGTACTACAGGAAGGTAGAGAGGTGAAAACAAGAATATTGCCTTATCTTTCCCAAATTTGTCACAGATTCCTGGGTTGCTGGAAGGCAGAGGAGACATGGCTGCTGTAGAGCACAACAAAAGACTTGGAATTTTTTCAGCTTTCCATCTTATTCACTTACCTGCTTTTGCCAGGTGTATTGCTATGGAGGCAGATTCCCTAGTGAGTATGCTATCTATCTCGCACTAAAACTTCCTGAATTCACTCAGTCAATTCACATTCTACAATCAAAGAGTTTGAGACCTTAGTGAGTGGTTAGGTCCAAGGGCATAACTGGCTGCCAGACACGTTTGGGACTAAAGGAGCAGAACCTTCTCACAGGTAAGGCTGATTGCAGAACAAAGGTTGAGGGAAAGAAGCTGACTTTGATTAATTTAACTCTGGCACAGCCAAGTGCAGGAGGCCTCTCTGGTTCAGAAGAGGCTGTTAGCAGAACACACCAACTCATCCTGACAGCACAGGCAGTACCAGGGGAGCAGGTTTGGTCAGTGATAACAGGAATGAGATGTGGACAGCACTCTGAAAAGCTGCCCTCGTGCCAGATTGTTAGAGGTTTTGCTCTCGGACTAGAAAATGTGAACTCAAATATCCAGTGGGTGTAGTGGGAATTGCTCTGTCTTTAAGACAGAACTTTGTAGAAAGGACTATATCATATGGCTGTGTGCAGTAAGAGGAGACTGTATTAAAGCACAGAAAGTCCTTTTCAGTCCATTGCTGTATGATGAGCTTCTTCGGGGAAAAGCTTGGGTAATGTATAATATTACTACTCAGAGCACAAAATCTAATCCAAGTGAGTAAGTGTACACATCCCTGGAAGTGTTCAAGGCCAGTATGGATGGGGCCCTTGGGCAGCCTGGTTTAGCGGGTAGCATCCCTGCCCATAGCAGGGGTTGGAACTAAATGTACTTGGTCCCTTGCAATGCAAACCATTCTGTGATTCCAGAACAATATAAAATTGATCAGATTGACACCTGGCACAGAGCTACATCAATTCCTTTAAACCAGATAACTATGTTCACCTTGCTATACACATTAAATAACAGCAACCCAGTAATGGTATGCTTCCCAAAGATCCCTTTTACTGCATAAGTTACTGCTGTCTTCAATAAAATTAAGTATCTTTATTTTGCTGCTGTCCTATTTATGACATATAAAACATGCTAGTATGCCATAGTCTAAAACTTAAGCCAGTGGATTGTGGAAAAACCTTAGGAAGAGGGTAAGCTTCATGTGAGAAAGTACAAAGCTGTGGATAACCACACCCTCAAAATATATCTTGACAGAGACCTAATACTCCACTTCCTTTGAAAATCAACAAAAACTCTGGGGGACCAGCTCTGAATCACCGTAATCAATACGGCAATATGATATGCAATAATTGCACCACCCGTATGTCTTCAAGGGCATCAAACAGCGTGAGACCTCAGCTTGGTGAGGCTGGGATTCAGGATGTTAGGAAGACAGCAACTATGAGCTGTAATAGTCCAAACTGAAAAAACAGCTGTGGTGTGAGATCAGTAGGATAACTTTAAACAATTGCTTTAGGACAGCTTGCGCTCCTTTCACTGTCCAGCATCATAAACTACAGCTACTTATTTAAAAGTAATTCTGGTTAGATTGGAGTTTGTGAGGAGCAAGGCCGGAGGTGTATATACAATGCAGACTCAGCTTTTGAGGAAGAAAAGCTTATTTCTGGAGCAAAAACCAAAACCAAACCTTTTAGCCTATTTTTTAAATTATGTGATAAAATGAAGCTAGGAGAAATTGTAAGATGGTAAGCAGCACAAACATACTGGTTTTAGCCTTACACGTCAAGGTTAAAATTATAAACAGACAAGATCCCAAAAATAAAAGTTTAGGGCTAAGCTCATGAGATTTAGGCATTAACAGTGTTAATGAAGCCTGTCCATCCAAAACTCCTGCTTCAGTGCTCAGGTTTCTAGCTGTGGGAAGCAACTGTGACAGCAGCGAAAGCCGCAGCAACCAGTGCTGCAAAGAATCAGTGTCCAAACAGGTATGCACTCCTTAGTGCACTTCCAGGTTTGAAAACCTCAATGTACCACTCAAATCTCAACATATTACTTCCTTACAATTCAAATTTGGCAAAAAACCCAAACCAAACCCCATAAACCCACTAAATTCATACCCTGACATATCAGATTCTTGGGAAAAAGTAGGCTCCCTGAACGTATTGCTAGAGGAAAAATACTACTAATTATGTCCCTGTATGCAGTGCTTCTCCACTGGATATTTTGTTCAATGTTTTCAGACAAAACGCTAAACAACTTTAACTGTCTGAAATCTGCTGGCTGTCGTCATAGGGAAACAGGCAGATTGTTAGTTTAAGACATGATTATTTCATCTGTTTTGCCACTTCTTTACTGTACTTCTCCAATCCAACACTAGGAATGCAGAAAGACAAATCTCGAAAGGGGAGAGATGCAGATCATTCTGTTAAAAGCATTTTTTGTCTTGTACAAATAACCACTATTATGTTGCCACTGGAGGATGACCAGTACTATTAAGAAGTCACATATTTAGTGTTTCTGGGAAAATGAACACATAACAGTAAGCAAACAAAAAAATTAATAAAAATAGAAAATAGAATCCGACAGCTCTTTACCGTAAAGTGACCTCTGGAACACCACTGACCTTTGGTGGCCATTTCCACTGACAACTGGTATACATATTTCCTTTCCAAGAATCTCCTCATTATTATACAAAAACTCTGGCACTCAGAAACAGCTTAGGAAGAGAATAGCCTTCTGCTTTGCCAGGAAAGATTACAATGCACAGGAAATGCAGCGTATGGTTTCAAACAAAGGTATTTCTTTTGAACTCTAGCATAGCTTTTAGATATAAAAATCTTTCCTTGGCTATATTATCCTGACCTGACTTCACTGGTCTTAAGAGTAAATAATAAAAGACTTCAAGGCTCAAGCCTATGTTTACTCTTTTCACAGTTTTGGAGTCAAAGACCATAACCTTAAGCAGAAATTTGAAAAAAAAAAAAAATTATTCCATACCTCATTGTGATTCTTGCTTAACCATTCCTTAATAGTGTTAAGGGCAATGACGGCAGCAGGCTCATTTGGAAAACCTAAAAAGAGAAGAAATGAGACATAAATAAAAGGCATATATTTCTTTTATACATAAGAAAACAAAAATCTGGGCTTTTTTTCTTCCTAATCTTTAAAATATTTTGGAATGACATTTGGTTGACTCCCTTCTTCACAGATTTGTATAAAGATTTTAGGTAACATCAGTTACATTTTTCCCCAGCTAAATAAATTGAAAATAGGCCCAACAATGCTTTATTGGATTTTTTTTTTTTACTTGACTCTAGTTAAGAAAGGTCCACTGCTCAAGAAAAGAAGAAACAGTAGAGAGCTATACATGTGTCATTCTAGGCAGGCAACCATTCAACACATATATCATAGTAACAAATACTAGGCTTACATTTCATGGCAGCAAGAAAAATTCAGACATTTCCTAAGGCATAAGGGCTTTCTTAAGCCTTTCTTTCTTTAATCCATCTGTCAGCAAAACTATACCACACTATGACCCCAATGCCATAGGCCTTATAAAGAGAGAAATGTTTGAGTTGGAAATCTCTCAATTTATGACCTAAATCATAACAAACAACTTTGGAAATTAAAGAATTCATAAAGCATAAGCATATGAACTTAAGGCCTTATGTTGCATGATACATTAGCAATAGTAACTCCCCTCAGCACTAAACAATATCAAAAGTCTTTCCAGGGGTACAGACTTTTTGCTTTGATGGTTTCTACCTATCAAATCCAAGGATGCTTTCATTACTTAGGCACCTTAATTTAATTTTCCTTTAAATTCCTAACTTGGGGGCAGCAAATCATTTTTGTGAGGATTTAAAAATAAAACCCCATAAGCTGTATGAATCACTCTCAGTAGGTTAGATTAATATAACAGGCTTTGAAGAGGCGGAGCTGCAGGCACAGTGGACAAGCAAGCAAGAGGGTTAGAAAGAGTCATGAAATTTGGCATACAGCTGTGTAGATACAGCCTATCTTACATCATACATCACCCTTGCACCATAAACTGAAACACAGATACTGCAAAAAATTAAAAATTTTTAGCTTTTTGACTTACATCTTCTTTACCGTTTTTCAGAACTTGTGCAATGCAAGATTAGAAAAAAACTCAAACCAAACCAAAATACCTCCACTGAATTACATTCCAAAAACATCCCTCCCTGTAAATTGACTCCGCAAAGATTTGCTCCAGCAGCATGTGTACTGTTTTGAAGTGACAGATGACAACCACTCATCAAAGAAAAGCAAGTAAAATAGTCAATTTTGGATTATACCAACATTTAGCATGTGCTTCCTTTGAATACATTTCTCAATAAAGCATATTTTAACATTTTTAAAAACATACTTACCAAGTCCAAGATAAAAAATTAGCTTAGACCCTACAAATGTTACTGTGGATACTTCTATTGCTGCTGGGAAAATATATTCTTATAACATTTAATAATGCTGCTGCTATCACCAAGGCATATGTCTCATGACACCAACTAACGACCACTAGCGAAACCCAAAGCGAGGACTTCCAACAGCCTCATTTTCATAATATAAAATAACAGAGCTCTAAGCAGACCATCTGCTCAAATTAGTAATATCCTAGCTAACAAACTGGGACTTTTTCACATAGAAATTCTACACCCTGAGTGTGGTAGCTCTGCCTGGACACAAAATGAACACCATGCAGAGGGACAAAAGCGTATTTCAGACAACTGATATACTATTGTTTATGCACTGAATGGTTTATTTTCAGAACAATTCTCCCTCCGGCAAGATTAACTTTTCAGGCTTGTTTTTCACTTCCTCGCAGCAGAGTAGTTGGTCAAAACGGTGATAAAGCACTGGGGATTGTATAGAATCTCTCCATAAATTGTACACTACTTAGAAACTGCTGCCATACTAACCAGTCTTAAATAGAACCTTATCTAGAAAACTGGTGTTCAGTTACTCCTCAGACACCACAATGTAAAGGAAACAGTTCAGCAACCTAAATAAACAGCCTTGAATTCTGTGTATGATTTCAGAAAATCTGTTGAAATCCATCAGAGCCTTTTATGATTAGCTATCCTCCAGAAAGAATCATCTATTTAGCATTTTACACACGTATCTGGTAATTTCAAGGAAAGGATTATCTTACTGACTTTATGCAGAAGCAGGATGGAATTAGCCTCCTGTTGCAAACCCTGCACCAGCACATAAGCCCCTGTGTCTCTGATTCTCAAACAGAAAAACATTTTTGTTTATAGGACTGGGTTAAAGGAAGATAAAGTGAGACAGGATCTTTTAAAACATGCTTTTGCATTGTTTGTATCTCTAACCTACATTTGCCTCTGCACCCCCATTCCCCCTTTCCCACTTTCAGCAAGAAAGCAATCTCAGGAAGCACGTGGGAATCAAATTACTTGAGAGAAATGAGCTCGAGGAGCCTCAGAGTTAACTGACTGCTGGAGCAGCAGCTCAGGCAATTCTGGCTAAAGGCTCAATTTCACAAAAGATAAAACAGGTAAAGTAATGAGTGACACTGGGCCGTGTTACTGCAGTGAGTGCTCCTCCAGCATACTGAAAAGGACAAGGGCACATAAAAGCACACATTGGCCATGAGGTACAGGACTTCACTGGGTTTATCTGCCCGGAGAAAAAGAGAGGGTTGGCAAGGTGGTATGTCATGGACAGGTGTGTGGTGAAGTGTACCTACCCACAGACACAGGTATCTAACTTGGAATGAGCTTTCTACATCCTCCACTGCCACAGTGAACACCTTGGCAACATACCCAGCTATACCACAAAAACAGCGCAGGCTGTGTCTGGTTCCTGAAGAGCTGCTTCAGCAAATGAGAATTTTACTGCCACCATCTGCATTTTGCAGTGCCAGCTGATCACATCTCACCATCCATTACCAGGATCCCAACTTCTCAAGTACAGCAAAATACTGGACGCGAGCAGCCACTCCTCTGGTGCCCCTCTGAGTTCAGGAGCCATCCTTTACAGAACAGCTTTTGTCATCACAGCTGATGGCACAGAGGGTGCAAGCCTGCTAAGTCAGTAGGCACAAGGGTGTGCACACTGCCACCATCACATAAAGTACACCTCATCTGAACTCTACTGCTTTTGGTATGTCTTTGCACAGATACTACTCACAGCGACAGCCTAGGAAAGCTTTGAGAGGTCTTCAAACTTACAAGCTTCTGCAACTCTTTCTAGGGCTTTACCAACTTATTCCTGGAAATTGTAACCCTGACCTGCGAAATGGCTGGCAAAGCAAGCTCTAGGCTGTGTGAGTCCTTGCAGTCATCACGGCCATAATTTTCCTGCAAAGGCATGATAAGATATGGCAGAATTATTCTGAAGTATCTGATATGGAATAAATGTGCTGTTTTAGGGAGAAGAGTGTGGAGGAGAACTAAGATGGTAACTAGAGATACACACTGACATTCCCATTACATTTTGTATTTATTCCCTGGAACATAACTGGCAAGAACATAAGTCCCCCTGTTTCATCAATGTAGAGAAAATATGCAATGAATTCCCTGTTGTTAGATGCCCTTTTGTAAATGCTCAGTATTTTGTGCTTGGGGGATTCAGCGGAGAAACATTTACTCAATTGTGAATGTCTGTTACTCTTTGCCTAATTTATCTGTGCAGTATCAGAAAAAGTACACCAGCAGTTTATAGAAACATAGACTATTCTGAGTTGAAATGGACCCACAAGGATCATAGAGTCCAACTCCTGGCCCTGCACAAAGTTCTTCAAAGCGTAACAGTGCAACAAGGATTTTGTGACAAAAAACTAACAGAAATCTATTTCAGGGACTCCCAAACCATGTGGAGATTCTCGTAGGTTTATCTGCCTCTTTCGCTGTGCTTGACCCAATCTTACTAAAAATGTCTAACTTGCAATCAGGTAATGCCACCTCTCCATGAAAAGCCCATTAACAAAACACAGGTATTAAGTAATCAAACTTTAATATGATCTATCTGAGGATTAAGATAACAGATTATAATGGGAGGGCTATAATATTAACAAGCAAATGTCAATCCAGAAAATCACTTCAGTAGCTGTAGGGATAAGTGTTATAATTTGTCAGTTTAACTGAGATGCCTAATGTTTTCTGTAAATCAACTCATCTTGGTAAAAAAAGGTCTGTATCTTTTTTTTTGTTAGCACAGCCTAAGTGCTAGGCAGGTTTTTATTCATTTAAAACATGTTCCCTTCTCTGTGGATTCTAAAAGGCTTGTCACAGGCTTAATATTCTTATTTGCCAGTTTTAATGGTTTCATTTTGAAGCAAATCATGAAAGGAACCAAATGCACATCAACACAAATAATCATTATGTGTTTTCATATTTTCTCAGAAAAATATCTGCACTGGCATATTTGTGCATATATTGAGATGTAACAGTTTGCAGACTGTTCCTGTGTGCTAAAATCAACCCTGAGTCCCACGGCTTAATCAAAAAGACTGTTAAATTGGAAAAACTTCCATGTTTTAAGTTTATAAATTTGTCAATATGTTTGTAGATATATAAATGATGCTCTTCAAATAGTAGCTTGTCACATTTTTTAACTGTGGGGCTGTATTGAAGGCCGTCTCTGCAGTCAATATGACCAGCTATCTCCACCATGCATCAAGTACTTGCTGTGTGGCAGTCATCAGCACCAGATGGCATGGAATATAAAGATCTTTTAAAGGAAAGAAGAATGGGAAAGAAGAGGAGGGAAAGAAGAGAAAAAAGCTACCAAGCATTTATTCCATACATGTTCTGAAACCCAGTATTGGTACTATAAACACCTTCTGAATCACAACAGACATGTAAATGGCTGTGCTTCATTAGGGCCATGTGGGTTAAGGCCAGCTATTGACAACACAGATGATAGTGCTTATGACAATAAAAGAGAACAAATGAGATGCACAGCCCAGCATGCCTGAGGTAGGGTTAACTCAATACATCCACTTGTCCTTCAGCTGTGAAATAAGCAGCATAATCTTGCAACTGATCCCATATAATCATCTTGTCAAAGATGTATTTTAGTAGTCAAAATGAATTCGCTCATGCTAGGTTGATTCCCATTACCATGGTAAACCTGTTCCGTTTGGAAGCAGAGATGATAGTATTCCACCAAAAAGCTTATTGTGTTGCTATTCTTGAGCTTTTTACATTTTTCTCTCACTCTTCTTTTTTTTTTTTTTTTTTTTTTTTTTTTTTTTTTTTTAATAACCATTGTCACATAGTGATTGGACAAACAAGCTAAGTTCCTACCTTGATCATTTTTGTGGACACTGATAACCTGGAAAGAAAATACCCTCATTTGGATCAGCTACGTTGAAGACTAAACAGAAGAGCCATGAATCTTCTGCTAAATAACCCACCTTGCCTTATTGAACTCATTCAGCCAGAGAAAACCTTATTTGCTGTCCACTCAAAAAGTAACTCTAAGAAAGACAGTGAAATTAAGTACTGTGAAAAGCCAGTAACCTTTCAGTTACCCTGAGAAACAAAGTTGCTCCAATTCACTGTATCCTTCATGGACTGTGCTACAGTAATTAATTATCATTCATGTAAAACAAAAAGGGGAAATAAGAAATTTAAAAAATGCAGAAACAAAACATTATTCTGAAGAAATTGTTATATGCTTTTCGATTCCTCCCAAGAAAGGTGCACACCTTTACATTTTCCTTGAGTGAAAAAATTCAGCAGCAATGGAAAACTACATGCAGTTCCTGAAGAATGATTTCTACCTGCATTCAACTGACATGACAGATGCAGCTGGTGGAAGGTGGTTAACAAAGAATCTCAAAAGAACTTCTCTGATACAGTGACACAGAGCTGGTAGAGAATTGAAATAAGGGAGAGCCTTTCTTCAGCCACCGAAGTGCATTGGGTAACACAGGGATCCTTGGTTAAGTCAGTCAGGGTCAATGTTGGCACCACGGAACATGAGGAAAAACCAAGCCAGCGAAATCAAGACAAGTTGCAGGTCAAGACTCATGGACTCTCTCGGTAATAGGGCTTGCCCAGCCTCGGCTTGTCAGAAAAGGTGCCCCGTGTGTGCTGTCTGACAGGGGCCTCTTGTCTGGTCAGCACATCAACTCACCTGCACCATCTACAGCTCAGGTGCTTTTCTATTGTATGTCTGGGCTCAGCTTAAGGCTGTGGCTGAAAGAAGTCGGTTGCCAAAAGGTGGCTAAAATGCAAGACAAACACGGTCACTGCTGTTTTCTCTGAAACACACAATATCACACCATGTTTCACTTCACACTCTGTCATGTTGATATCATTGGAATAATACGTGCCATAAAACTGTGTTAAAAGTGTCAGCTGAACAGAGACATACACTGTAATTACATAGGTCGTGAGCAGAGGCTTGCACCAATAAGTCTAAAGATTCCACTGAAGAAAAACTAGATTTCAAGTTTACTGAGTTGTTTGATATTTATTAGCATTGGAGGGGGAAGAAGTTTTAGTGAAAATGCATTTACACTTGGACTACTGAGGAGGAACAGAGCTCCCCTACGAGTACCTTGCTGCAGGAAGTATCATAACGCCGTTCTGAAGGAGAGCTGCATGTGTGTAAGAATTTCACTTTTCTGCAGTAGATTTTTTTTATTAGAAGTCAAGGTTTTGGTTTCATTTTTCCAGCATTCGTAAAGGAGTATGCTTGCAGGAGGATCACATAATGGAGAAACTGATTCTCTAGCAGTCTTGTAAAAAAACCATAGAAAGCAATACTTGGAGACTCCAGGAAGCAAAACTGCTTTGTAGCTGTGCTGTTTACTGTGCTGTGTGATGGAGCTTTTCTGTCTGTCAGGGAATTTCTAATGCCCAAGTAGAACATTAAGGCTTCAAGCTGAGCATAGTAGGGGAAAGATCAGAAAGACACCAGCGCAACACTGAAAGGAAAAAGATCTTACTGCTCTGGCTATTAGCATTCTCCTACAGTAAGAGGAAGCATACACAATGCAAATGCAAGTGGAAGATATACTCACACAGGTAGTTTTGCAGTTATAAAATCTACCTATGAGAGTGTATATGCAATGTCTGTGTAAATTACACAGCTGTTTAAACACATGTATGCAGCTGTTCCTGAGCTCAAGCACATAATTCTCCTTTAAACACACTTTACACCATATCCAGAATTGCTATTCCAGAAACAAGCATTGTACAAAGAAATGTTAATTGAAAGAGAATTCAAAGTGTACATGAGCTTCCCTAATACAGAGTATTTAATCTTCTGTTTAGCCATATATAGCAAGCAAGTTGGGTTTTAGGGTGGCAACATAATACAGCCAAAGTAATTTGAAACAAAGTGTAAAGCACTAGTCAGCTGTGAAATCTCCCATCATACACTGAATTGCACAGCAATGGGATATTGGCCTCAGTGTAGCTACAATTCCAGAAGGTTAAATATTTACTCTACCCACTGATTTAAATAAAAATGCCTTGTTGTTCTCAAGTGAAGCAAAGTGCAAGGAATCAATTCTACCTTTCTAAAGTGTCTTGCTAATGCCACAGGAGATAAAACCCAACCAAACCAGCCCCCATGCACCCACACGCTCCGAATTCCACTTGAAACTGTTACCTTTTCTTGAAAAGTGTGGTCCAGGGCAGTGATAACCTCCTTAACCTCCACTGACACTATCCCAGGCCCTCCTTGACACACACTGTCTTTAAGCACCAAGGGATGATCTGTTTAGCAGTGGGAATAAAGTAGTGATTCTGTACCTTGCCAAGCCCTGTTCCTCATGGCATTTTGCTATTGATTGCAGGCTCTAATTGAAGGCTCATCTGAAGCAGAGATATTCTTGATGTGCCACTTCTTACTGAGTCTCTGATGTCTACTAATACATCTGCCACTATAGGCTGGGCAGGGGGAGAAGGGGCAGGAATTGCCGTGAGAGACTCGCTCTTCTTGCTGACAGGATCTTTGTGCCAACAGCAGGAGCCAGGAGAATGCACAGAAGAGCAGCAGATTGAGGTGGAGGAAGAGGAGGAGAGGGAGGGAGCATGGAACCTCTTGCTGCAAGACAGGGAGTAGGATTTTGGGGAGAAGGGCTGAATATGAGAGACAATATCAGGGCTGCTGGCTTTGCTGGAGCTCTCAGTACTTTGACTCAAAGAGGCAGCACACCATGACAGGAGTTACAAGAATTGGGGAAACACATGTATGTAATGGACATGAGCCACCACTGCAAAATGAAGGGAGATGGCAGCATAGAAAGTCTGAGAAACTTCAGAGGAATCAAACGTACATAAGCAATAGTGAAAAAAAATACAAAATCGCATAAAGAACACAGACAATGTTGCCAGCCCAGCTCTAGCCTTTAAATCACTTCCACCATGTTCAATTGCTCTAACAGATGCAACCCAAAGACCTAGCTGGATTATCTAAATCCAAGAGTATTTGGGGAAGGCCATCCATGTACGAGAACAAACAAAACTATCTGACATTATTTCTACTGAAGCACTGTTCTGATCTCCTGTCCAAGGGAAATCAAAGATTTCCTAAGAGCACATAATCAACTGAAACAATATATATTTACTCCTTGTGAAAGGAAAAAAAAAAAGGAAATAAAGATGTTCTTTTATCTTTTTTCCCAAAAGACATTTGCGGAAGAAAGTTATAGGGCAGATTGGGTGACAAAGCAAGATACTATGTCTGGAACATTACATCTACTTAGTTTAGTCTTTTTAACAAATACATTATTGATTCTTGGTTTGTCTTTATTATTCACATTGTGGATTTTTTTTCCATTCTTGCCTCAGGCAGCAATAAACCATACTAAAGGGTCACACCAGCAGCTACTGTATTCAGGAAATCTACAACAACTCAAAACTAAAATATTTCCATCCAATCTGGAGTTCAAAAATGCCAGTACACTTGGGAGGAACAAAGAGGGTGTGCACTCTAAATTTGATGCTTAATGGCTTGTTCTTTGCTGTACAGAAGGGCACTTCATGCTACCTGAACACACACTACATGTACGCTGCTAAAACAAGTGCTTGTGCAGGTTGTTGGACTTGATGCATCATTGCACTATCTCAACAATTTTATGCATAAATTTTTTAAGAAGCGTTTTTTTTCCCCTTGCCCAGATGCTGCTTCATTTCTGTAGTAGTCATTTGCCTGGCAAGAGGTCAGCACCACATATCCTTCTTTTTGTCCTGCAAGGGTCACAATGTGCCTTATTTGATTTTATGCTCCTGTATGTATCAGCAACCAGCCAACCTACTCTATTTATCTTCATTTCAGGATGCATTGCAGCAACAACTTTGTCAAGAAAAACTACATGGAAGCCACCAGCACCTCTTCAACCTTCCTCCCAACACTGCACTGAAAAACCTTTTTGCATGTTTGGAGATTACAGCAGTATCCACAACAGATGAAATGTTAGTAGAAAGATTTTTAAGGATTGGAATAAAGGGAAAAACTGGATTAAAGCACGAGTAAGGAAAAATTGAAATTTAAAACTCTGATTTCAGCAAACCTGCCTTAGGTTACAAAACTGGTTACAACAGTGCATTACACACTTCTGACGCTCTTTGCAAGACCTCAGATGCTAAAGGGTATTAAAAAAACCATTAATCGGTAAAATATAAAAATATCCTTATCTCTTGGAACACCCTCACCACTGCACTTTTGACTAACAATCCCCCCAAGAAGCAGTTGCTTTTTAAGCCCAATACTGGTAGTTGATCAACAAAATAACCCATATCTCATCAGATTCTTCAGTGTTTCAAAAGATCACAGCATTAACTGTCAAACAAGTATTTGTTAAAAATACGATTTCTCCTAACATCTCTAATTTGCATTTCATTCACAATTATGCATTTATTGAATCTTGCATTCTTCAATCAAAAAGGAAATTAAATAGCCAGTTAATGGCAGTTCCAATTCCAGAAACGCAAATCCAATTTAGTCTTGATATGAACTTTAGGTCTTACTGACATTTGTTTTAAATAGCATTTTCAACATGTATTCTGGTAAGTTGTCAGTGTATTGTTGGGGTTTTTAAAATTTACTTTAAAATCATTATATAAGCAAACCTGTTCTGCTTTAGCAAGGAATGGGATTTCCTAGCCTTCAGAAAGGTTTAACAAACATCAGCATTTCTGGTTAGACCAACAGTGGTAAATCCAGCCTTAAAGTAAAATGGTTTAATTTTGTAAGATGCCACTCTTCAGAGGGAAACCAAAAGCCCAAACACACATGTTTTCCAAGTAATTTTGAACAATATTCAGAGACAGGGGAAAAAGCAATGACAGAGCAAATGACAATTACCGTAGTCAGAAGAAATGTCCAGATTTGAAACAAAGGAACCGATGCTATGACTGGTCAGATCAAGCAGCAAAAGATTTGAAAGACTAAGAAATCTTTTTTGTCCAACAATGCAGTACAAAAAAGAAGTTGATCTGGACAATTTAAATGTAAATTTCTTACCACCTGCCAGACAACTGAGATTTAAAGACCTCCACTTTAAAACCCAGGCATCTCCAAACCTAGTCTTAAAGTGAAAATTGACCTCCCACCTCAATTTCCTTGTAAATGGGGCCATGTGGCAGTGAAGAGATTGTTTGTTCCAGCGCTTTATTAAATTTAGGTTATGTGTATGGTTGGCATGAGATGACCCACACTACACCTGGGGAAAACCACCCTTTCAAGGCAGGTCTGTGCCACAGTCAAACACAACTAATCCTCTCGGAAACATGACATCCCAGGAAGATTAGCAGAAGGGATATGGAAAAGCATTAAATGCATTGCATGGAGAAACCTCATTGATTGTTAAGCAATGAGGAAAACGAGGGAAAATAGAAGATTTTTAATTGGGGGATACATAAAAAGAAGTTGTGTCAATTCAATAGAGTTTGTTACATGATCAAAAATAATGTAAGCCTTAGAATCAAGCTTCGGGAACAGCTTTAGCCAATGTGATTTCTATTACATTTATCAAAGCATCCTCGCTATATGTACAATTACACTCAAGATAGTTCACTTTATCATGACAGCTGCACACCTCCAGATTGTGAAAAATACCACTGCAATATTGAGTTAGGTTGGGATTATTTCAGTGAATTATTGGTATGCAGACACCAGCCTCCACAGCTCTGTCTTCCTCACATCTCTGGGAACAGAAATCAGTAAAAAAAAAACCCAAAACTGCATGAAGGAGGGAAAGTTGTATGTATGTATCAATGTAGGGTCAAAATCTAGAAAGGGCAAAACAGTACCTGGAGTGAGGGGGGGAAAAAAAGTGAAAAACAGCTCTGCAAGCTCCTATTCCAGGAGGTGGGAAAAGATTTGGGAGTGAGGGGGTGATGTTGAGCCTGGGAAAGATGGGGTTCAGGGGACACCTTTGCCTCTCACTAGGTAAATCTATTTTAAGTGACAATACATTAAATTAATTTTCCCCAAGTCCGGAATGTTTTGCCTGTTATAGTACTTGGCAAATCACCTCCCTGTCTTCATCTCAGTGCACACATTTTTTTATCTTGTTTTTGCCTCTGTCCTGCTGAGGAGGAGGAGAAGTAAGCAGGTGGCCACGTGGGCATCTGGCAGCCAACATCAAGCCACCATACAACCACAGATTCCTTTTCCATAAAACATTCTAACTATTCTACTTTTTTTTTCCACCAAAACACACAACTTGAAAGCCTGCAAAAAGAAGTCCCAGTCACATGCAGAAAAACGGTAAGAAAGGAAGGGAATGGAAAATTAAGGCATGAGAGTACTTGTGCTGGTGAGATCAACATAAGGTATTTGGAGATACACCCACCAATTCTAGTTAGACATTTCCAGTTAGATTCACAAAACTAATAGGCCATCATTCTACAAAAAAACCATGGTTGTGTTTTACAGATTAATTGCTACAGAAAGGACCCCCACAGCAAAGCAGGAAAACTCACAGCTCTGATGAGTCAAACCCAATGAGATCAATACCTATGTTTATGTGAATTATACATATTTATATATGAACTTTGCAAAATAACCTCATGCAGGATGGTGCTGGTACAAATAAAATCTACTGAACTTACAGTAACTACCAGGAGACAGAAAAAGAACAACATACTCACAGTTTGTGGTGTTATGCCACTGAAAGTCTGAAGATTGTTATTTAAAAATATTACACAAAGGAAAGGTGCAGTTGCTATATAAAACATTTAAGAATAAGTAAAAATAAATTGTACTAGCACTGTAATAGATACTAATCAAGCTATGTTGAAACCACCATATAACCAGCACCCAGTATTTAACTTAAAAGTATTCGAGGAATACAGGAATGAAGTGGTGGGCATCCAAACGAAAGGAGGACCTCTAAAATTCAGAAAGGTTAAAGAAGAAGGATTTGCATTCCTTAGAAAATAGGAGATTACAAATAAACCTCTATGAAACAAATTAATTTGAAGAAACCAGGAGACTAATTGTTGCAGGTTATCTCAGTTCAGGCAAACACCAAAAGAAGGGAACTGAGGTCAAATTAAGACATCCCCTCTCCAGCAGGAATTTGGAAAAAAAATCCTCTAAACAGCTTGAAAGAGCAGGAAGGAGGAAAAAAATGTTATTCAGACAAACTTTTGCAAACAGTTTAAAAACTGCTTAGAACACATTTGAAAGAGCTAGTTTGCAATAACAGAGTCAAGGGAGAAAACAATGAATGTGTGAGCTTCTGGGAGATTTCTTGTGCTAAAATTTTAACATCAATCTTGTTTCTAGTGACTTCCCATCAGATTCCACATCTTTCTCATGTGCTGCATGGGATAATACAACCAGAAACACACCAAAAAAGAATTGATGCTTCTAAAGGATTGAAGTACTTTTGAAAATCCAGTAAACAAATTAAAAAGCCCACAAATCAGTTAGAACAAAGCAAGTTCAGAGTGTGGAAAAACATTACCTTCTAATGTTTTAGCATTAACAGTTTTAACAAATGAAGGTGCTACTACCACATCCTTGTCCCCCTGGAGTTAGTTACTCCATGCTCAGACCTGCTAGATGAAACATTTGTGTGGACATCCTTTGCTTTGGGCCAGATCAGTGGGTTGGATTGGATTCAACAGCTTCCGTCTAGGTGGTTTTTCACCAAGCAATGCTTTCTGGGATTGAAATGGTTTGGCTAGGAGGCGGACTGACAGACCTGAGGAGACCATGAGTCTTGGGGCAGCTCTGGGCTGAGCATCCTCACAGCAGGTGGAACTGGAGTAGCCAAACAGTGCTTAGATAGGGTTGTCTGGGTGTTGGATGGTGGTGGTTTTGGCGGTTTTTGATAAAACAAAGTGTCTTTTAAATAACTGCATCTAACGTGTGCTGAAGTGATGATACTGTCTTAAGCGCTGAACATTATAGACAGATAATCCAGGATTGGATTGAAGCCCACGATTATCTTCTAGTGTTTACTATGTGGATGTTTTGATTTTTTGTGAAGGAAGAGCAAGAGAGTTTCATCATCAGTCTTGACATTTTTGAGGAAGAGAGAAGCCTTAAAATTTAGAGATCCACAGATATTAATGTATTTAGTAGGCAGTGACAAAAACAAGCAATAAATACAAAGTAACCTAAATAGCATGGATCATACATTAAAAGTTACAAAATTAAGGCTACACATGAAATTCGGGCAGAACCATTTTGTTTAGTAAGTAGAAAATCAATGAAATATGTTGACAGTAAGTCATAAAAACAAATAATAAAAATAAGTAGATTAAAAAAAACTGTGGAGGTAAGGGAAAATTTAAGACATCAAGAATGATAAAATGTGGAGCCAAGGCTGAAATGTATTCACTACAAATATCAAGGTGACCTCTTCCTGGCTTTGATACCATGGAACTTCAGTAATTTGTGAAAATTGGTCTTGGTTAGCAAACGCAATTTGTTATCAAATGCAATTTTTTAAAAGTAGATAATTTCTTGAAATCATATGTAATTTAATGAACTTTAAACCTCTGTTTTATTGGCATTAGTGCTGATGGAGAAATGTTTCTATTTATTCCTTTTCAGAAAATGCTCAGCTTAGCTAAGGTCAGCATAAATGCCATGCAATCAACATGGGAAACTCAGAAGAAGGTCAACAGCTAGGAAAGAGAATCTTGACAACATGAAACAAGTTAAGAAAGTATTTGGAAGCTAATTCTTTACTATCAAATGCCTCAAATTCCACAGCCAGAACATCACTGACTGCCCTTAATAAGACAATTTTGAACATGCTGGCATTATTAAAGAAATACAAGGGCACAGTAGTTACATATTCCCGTATCATTTGTGCACAATTTTGGAAAATATCAACTGAAAATATATGTGGGGAGTTACACTCACACTCGTCAGTTGTATATTCTCTAACTCTTGGCCACCCAAGAGGGTACCCAATCAGGGTAACTACAGTCACTGCTTCTGATTACCTATAGTTAATAAAATGGTGTCAACTACACCAAGCTACACAACTGAGAGACGGGTATAAGGTTCCATAACCAGAAATCCTCATTCGGAATAACACAGAAGCATTGCCAATATGCATTCTCATTACCTGAATCATGGCTAGCAGCTTTGATTAGAAGGGAACTTTGAATCTTACAGCATTTTTTGGGAAGGGCCTACTATATATCAGTGATTCATTGCTTTACTGAAAACTAGTAAATTGTAACTCATAATGTCGGTAGCAAAATACAACAGAAGGTTTCTAGAGCACTGACTGACATGGCCAGCACGTAAATAGCACCAGTTGTTTCTTCCATATTGTTTTTAGTACTGTGAAAAATATATCAGCTTTTCCTTCCTTTCTCACTTTGTAAACTAGGCCAAAAGGGAAAAAACCATCATCTCTTAATTAAGCAGTGCCAGCTTAGCAACAGAATTGTTCTCTACTCTCATTCCTAAAGACAGGAAAAAAGCCACCCTGAAAACCAAACCAAACCCAGAAGGCTACAACCAACCAGCAAATACAGCTCAAAATGTCATTGGACATGTTCCTAATGGCACTAGGCTAAAAAATATATTCTGGCCTCCTAACAGTCAGCTATAGCATGTTTACTGCTACAACAAAAAGAATGGTTAAAAACCTATCAGTGGCAGAATGTTTAGCACCTATTACAGACACAAGTGTAACTACCTAATGGTAATTAAGGGCATAAGAGAATGATTAATGTTCTGAATCCATAAAACTGCATCGGTTCGGAAGCTATTATGATTGCACTGTCTGCAGCTCACAGCCTACACCGGGCAATTTACAGTGATAAGCATTCTGCATAAAACTGATACTCCATTTTTCCAACATTGGATAATGAGCTGGTACATAAAGCTGAAACTACGCACCACACACCGGTCACCGGTTGAACAGTCAATTTACTCTCATCCTGAGGATGCACTTGTTTTTCTTAATAGTAAGTTCTAGACATTCCTATTCTGTATTTTTCTCATCAAAACGTGAAACACTTCACACGGCGTCTTTTGTAATTTAGAAGTATGTTTTTGTTCATCAAAACTAAGAAACAAGAAAATGGATACGGGAAACACAGTACTGGCTGTAGCTAGAACAACGTGCTGACATTTCTATTGGCTCTTATTTAGCTCAGGGGTTTTTGAACCAGGTCTTCCCCATGCAGAAGTGGCACAATTATTCACACTGAATAGCACCTTCCTCAGTGAGTGACCTGGAAGTGCTACCCAATTGGACTAAGCAACCCAAAATTTGGTTTGTAATAGAAATAAGTCACAATGTGTGATGAATGATTATATTTTCTATATGGGATACTCCCTGAAAATGAAGGTTTAGTGTTCGTATTCCAGAAAGAAATGAAACAGAAGGCGGCAAAAAGTCTTCCACTGCCACAGCATCGTACACAATAAATGATTACCCTTTAAATAGTATTATACAGTATTTCTGCTAAAGGGTTCTTTCAAACATCACAGAGAGAAGGGACAAAAAATGATATGCTGCATTGTCCAAAACTCAATTGGAAAATAATACATACAGATTATCATCTAGTAATATATAGGAAAGCAAGCACTTTCATTCTCTTACATGTAAGTAATATACTGAAAGGAATAAAAGAGATACACAAATCATTTACAAATCAGACTTTAAAGTAATGTCCTTTTCAAGGCGCTAGATACTCTTCCAAGAAAAGTAAGATAAAGTCCTCCCTGCCCAAATCAAATATTTCAAAAAAGGTACCATACTTTGGACAACATTTCTCCTCTGCTCAGCTCAATGCAGTTATTCAAAGTGAATAGGGTCAACTATAAAAAACCACATTTATTTCTCTCAGTGCAACGGAATGTTTCACAGCTAGCGCAAATCACCATAGCTTCTCTGAAACCAGTGTGCTCCAGCATGAACTTAGCTGCTTCCATTTTAGTTACCAGATGAAAACCTAAAACCATAGCCATAGATAGAATAAAGAACATTATTAAGTAAAGAACATTGCTATGAGTAGGCCAGTTAAAAGAGTCCCATATTCCTAATATAACCCTAGAAGCCACACAGCTGCTGCACAATTCCAAAAAAACAGGTAAGAAGAAAGAAGAAAATTAAGCAAACATCTACTGAAAGTTCCCAAGTTCTCTATGTAACTGTCAGAGTAAATAATTTTCTTTAGGCTGCCACTGTTTTCCCTTCCACCTGGAACCAGCTTACCTCCTGTTCCCTGGAACAAAATCAGAGTCTATGTGAAGCTATAGCCGCTCAGACCTGCCAGCAATAATAACAGAATCATAGACTGGCTTGTGTTGGAAGGGACCCTAATATAAGCTAAACTTCAACCCCAACATTTTTGCTGGTTTTTGCAGTAGCCATAACACACCCAGCCAAACCAAGGAGTCATTTTGGTTCCCATGGGATCTGACACAAAACCACTCCACAAACACAATTTAGGTTGCTCTCTCTTCAAGGCAGGATCTTGTAAACCACTGTGACTTTTCCTCCTCAGGACTAATCCAGGAGCTCCCTGTCCCACATCAGTGATGGATGAGGTGTTGGGATGCTCTCAGTAACCTTTATCACACCCACCAAACCCTCTGACTGAGAGCGAACAGTTTGTTTATGGGCGGTGCTGGTGACAGCACACCAACAAGTCCCCTCACTCAGTCAAATGGGCAAATTGAAGGATTAGTCTGTCATGCCAGTACAGGGCCTCATTTTTCTTCTGTGCTACGTGGGTCACCCCCTTCCCGCAGCCTGTATTTGATGGTGATTAATTCATCAAGGCTGGCTATAGCATGGAAATGAAGAAATGGATTGCCAATTACAGTTATCTTCTCACAGAAGACCCCTTGAACCAGTTCTTTTCTGCAGTAGTGACAGCTCAGAAATAAACCAAATTCAGCTCTATTGAGCAGAAGCCTGACCTAAAGTGTATTTTAAAGCAGAAGGTGACTTCCCCCTGCCCAAACCAGCTCTTCAGTGTAAATGGCTGACTTCTATCCTGCCTGCCTGGCAGGTCCACAAAGAGCCCGTCCACATTTGTTTTCATAGTTACTTTGCTAATATGTACCGAATTTCTGACCTAACACTCTTCAACAAGAAGGTGCACATTTGTTTCTGCGTGCCTCACCCTGAATAAACCTGAAGGGGAATTTAATATGTATACAATTACTGCCAAGTAAACAAACCTAGCCATGATTCTGCTCTGCACAGAAACTCTGGAATGGATTTGAACTTCCTCCCCAACAGCACTCACAGAAAGGTAAATTCTGACTCTTGCTGCATTTCCTCTGCAATAAGCCTCATGTGTTCTTACAGGCTGTGTAATATTTCACTGATACAGGCAACTAGCTTAAATTCAATAATCAGATTCTGATAGATTAATCAAACAGGAAATAATTCCACAACAACCTGATATTTTATTAACAATTACAAATATGGAATTTGACAAATAACACTGCAGTCCTGAAAACGCATGCATGCAATTTGTTTTATTCACTCATACAACCACCAGCAAGTTACTTGAGTTGCATAAATTTAAAGTATGTGTACAAATCTGATTTTTTATTACCTCAGAAATTACCAGTTTAAAAAAAAATCCCTTTTTCTACCAAAAAAAAAAATCCAGACCATTGTAATAGATGCTTCCTTCCATTGTTGTAATTCACGGTATTTTATACTATTTTCTGGCGCATCACACCTTGAGACAAAAGACAGGTTAACATTTTGCCAACATGTGCGGCACACGACAGCTCTAAACGCATTCCCAAGACAAAAAGGCACAACTAACTCTCTTCCAGGCCCAAGGCGGCCTTCCATTAACCCAGCTGCCAACACAATCTGGGGTGTGCAGAGCTGCAGAATACATCTTACAAACAGGATTTTGGCTTAGAAACAGGATTAGTCATTCACTACACAGAATCATCCAGCTCTGCCATTCTGCCTCAGTGGCAGTTGCCCTTTCTAGTGATATATGGCAGCATTCCTATTTAACAAAGATGCAGGAAAAAGGACAATACAGTGAATGATCCTCAGAGCCAGAGACACCTTTAGCTTGACTTTCAGGTACTTTGATGATAACAAGTCTATTCTGTCAATCTTTTCTTTCATTTCAGGAGAAAGATATTTGCCCTAACAGCAACACATTTTTACCTTTCCCAAGCCACCTAAAAGTCTCCACATTCTCACATACATTTCTTCCGAACTTCTTGAAGTGACCAAAGTTAAGAATGAGAGACAACCTTAGTAATGTAAATTTATTTATATGGAGATTTTCTGTGTTTGTACTGGAGTAGTATTAAGGGTCTCTGTCGCTGTTACGTCCGAGACGCATAAAGAAAATGACGCAGAGTCCAGGCTCATGAACAGTGGAAGCCGAAGCTTTTCTTTAGTAATTTCTGACTACTATACAGGATAGATCGCAAAAAGTGTGTTGACTGGCAATAGGTAATTGGTTCCTCGGCCATCCACCCCTTGAGAGGATTGGCCAAGTCTTAAGATACCTATTCCAAAATATTTTCAAAGTCAAAGCCATAACAATCTTGCAAAACAGCTTGTGGGTGCAAGAAGTTTATGAAACTGTGACCTTGTTTAAAATAGTTTACATAGGAAAGACAGTCTTCTCACAGAATATTGAGAAAAGGCTGAAGAATTTCTCTGCTTCTAGCTTTTTAGCACCACAGGTCTCCAACACTGACTAGGACCATTACAATGGATATTGCAAAAATAAACAATAAGAGACAAAGTCTGCTATGGAGAATAAAAAGTAGGACAAATAAGGCCCAGCACCACAATATTTTGTGGCCAGACCAAGACAGAACTATGCCTCTGCACTAAAAAATAAGGTAATAATGAGAAAGAGAAGCTGTTTTCCTGAGGCATTTACTATCTAATGCAGTTGCAGAGGTTCAAAAAGATACCAAAGGTCGACACCTTTTTGGTAAAACTATTTGATGTACATGATGCCACAAATATTATTCCTACTCAACTTTTGTGTGTCAGGGCTTTTAAAAGCTCTGCAAGGACACATAGATAAAGACTTGTAGTAGTATTCTGTCCTCACAGAATGACTTTCAAGCTTTGAGTGGGACTCAACTGAATACACTCAGAGTCACAGGATATCTCAGGCTGAAAGGGAACCATGAGGATTATTGAGTCAGACTCTCTACTCCTCACAAGACTACCTAAAATTAAATCATGGGACTAAGGGCATCATGTTCATCAGGCTTCAGGGCAGCTTCCTTCTGTTTATTTTTGTAAACTCCAGATAAAACAATTGCAGGGTATTAAAATGATTGTGGGTGATCGTCTAGGAATAGAAATCTTGCCCTTGGTGAGCTTCTTCTAGCTGCTGAAGTATACAGGATGTCTGGTATAACTAGGATTACATACAAGACTAGTTATGCCACAGTGCACAGGTAAATGGAATCACTGCTACGTGCTAAGATGCGGGAAGGCATGAAAAAGATATAATGACTATGTTTTCACACTACACCTAATCATGAATATGCTTAAAAGACACCCACAACAACACGGTAGAATTCACTAATGGATTGGGCTCCAAGTTAAGTTTTAGAGACATGCTCTTTCCTGGGGCAAGGAGTAAGATTACATCAAAGAAAAAATCTGGATAGCAAGACCTGGGCCTTTTACCAAGAAATATTTTATACTTCACGCATCATCTTAATCTAATGTCTCTAGGATGAGGTCCATACAGCTTTATTTTCTTACTTCAATTCATTTCTTAACAAATTAGCTTGAAAGAGCTTTAGCTTTTCTGGAGTGTAAAGCCACACAACAAACACATCAGATTATCTTGTTGACATCAGCCAGGAAAATTTAGAAAAGAGAATTAAGTGATTCTGTTGGTATACAACAAAATAGAGTATTAACTTTCATCATGGTAATTGACACATTCCTAATTCTTTGAATAGAAAACCACAAATATGAAAAGGGGAAAAGTGCCCAAAGCTCAACATGTTTTTGATGCCTTTGGAGATGTTCCTGGCTTTTCCTCAGCAGTCTGGAGATACCTATAGAGCTCATTCAAAAAGGAACTTGAGCCATGCTAGGAGCTTCAAAATGGAAAACACCATGAAATAAGAGCAAGAAAGCACACAATTGTTTCTTGCAGAGTAGAACCCAGACAGTGAGGTTAAAGAGAGTCGGCAGCTGCAAGACTGAAGGGAGTAATTAATATAATAAAACATATCTAATATAAATATGGATGAAATATAAATATATATAAATATAATTTTAAAAGGAAGAAGTAACTGCATAGACTTTTAATTCTTCCTGAAGAGAACATGGAAAAGACTAAAAGAGAGGTCATGAGGCAACTGACTATTCAGTGATCAACAGCCTAAGTTTTCAAAGGGAAATTTTTAAGGACAGTCACTAAATGCTATTTAAATGAAGGACAGGATTTGTCCTCTAGTGTTCAGGGGGAATGCTGAAAATTGGACCAGTCAGCAAGACCTTCAGAATAGATAAAATTCTAGATAGTCAAACTACATTACCCATAAAAAGCCAATTTCCACTGAAAAAGAGAGATTATTAATTCTCTTGTCTGGAGTCAAGTTAGAGCTTCTCCTTGCTAAAAACATCATATGAATGTTAATTTTAGACTGCTGAGAGCTCATCGATTTACACTTCCCTGTAATAATTTTTTTAGTATTTAAATTATGGGAAGACACCAATTAGTATCATGGACACCACACTGTCTGAAATAAGAACATTGTTAAATAATGCATGTAACAAATTTTTATACAAGTAGTAATTAGATTTCTAGGATTACGTGAATATTATAATAGTAATTTCATAGCTGTTACCGTTATTATTAATTTTAATAATAATCTATTTAACCAGTGATCAGTCCCAAAAGAAGCATCAAAGAATGAATTCTCATATATCTTCATTTTCCCTAAAATATTACATTATGCCAATTATGGAGCAAATAACAAAATGCAATTAACTCCCAAGGAGTTACAAAAAAGGTCTTTTAAAACCACACAGTGTCAAAAAAGTTCATGTGGTCTGAGTTGAGGGATGAGGAGCTACTGATCAAGTTAAAAAATTAGCTTCGTTATGAAAATCTTCCTAATAGGAACTTTCCTTATGTGACCTACTGGATTGGGATTTTTTTATCACAAAGAATTTATATGATAATATCCATTTTCCTGGATAACCTCAACTGACATCACAATATCCAAATCCTGACGATCACATAAGCATCAGGCCTTTTTAATGGTGACAGGAACTCAAAGCACCAGACTGGAGATAAATACAAAACTACTTCATAGTTACTTATTACACATTTGTGTATAGCGGCTCTGAAAAATTTACAGCTAGCTCCTTCCTTGGAAAGATGACAGTACAACCCTTATTAGAATTGCTCATTAAAGGAACATCTATCCCAGAAATGAA
The DNA here is from genome assembly GCA_013397865.1 of Struthidea cinerea. Taxonomy (NCBI): domain Eukaryota; kingdom Metazoa; phylum Chordata; class Aves; order Passeriformes; family Corcoracidae; genus Struthidea; species Struthidea cinerea. Next base: position 206,309 of record VZTI01004251.1, read on the forward strand.
ATGCCAACAGAAAAATGAGAAAAAACAGATGAGAAAGATAGAAATCGATGGCCTCAACCTTTAACCCGGCGTCAGGAATTTATTCTGCCTTTGAAAACATTTGGCTTAGTCTTCTGACTCAGATTTTCAGAGGGCTTTTATAATCCTTCAGTAGAACACCTGTCGGTTAATCCCTTGTTACAATCTACCCTTGATCACCTCGTGGGGAGAAGAGCTGATGGATATGCTCCCAGCCCTCCGTGCAGGATGAATCACACTTTGGGCCCCGAGCAGGATACACTGGGGGTCAGGACAGCAGTGACACAAGCCGGCACAAGACCAAAGGACCTCTTCCCCCAAATCTAAAGCAGACCAGAGGATCTGTGCTCCCTCCCTGCATTCTCCCTTGAGAATGGATTACATGCTTCTATTTCCTATACACACAGCCTAGTTCACTCTATTTTTTTTTTTTTTCTTTTCAGACTCCCCTTTAGCAACACATAACAAATAAAACTGTGCAATGTTTTGGCCATGACCAGGCCAAAAGCTACAAGCAAGCCTCAGTGGACTGATTCTACAAGCAGCAAGACTTACTCCAATGTAATAATGATGTTTAAAATGTGGTGAAACTGTGCATTTCCACCACCTAAATCATCACAGACATTCTGCACTTCCACGGTCTTTTTTCTCTCTGTGTTTTTAAAAGAAATGCAAAGTCAAATTCATAACAAAACCAAGAGCTGCCACTATCTTTCTTCTCAGAAAGGAGAGAGGACATAATTTTCATGAAATCAAACTAAGGTGCAACATACAGCTATATTGATGTGGAGATAGAAATGCACACCAATTGAAGAATTCAGTTTCATCTTTCTTCCCCCACTTTCTTTCTTCTTTTTTCCCCCTCCCTTAAGTTTAAAATAACATTGAAATACTAGTTTCTGTTGCCAGAGAGCAGCTTCTGTTGCCAACATAAGTATCTCGGACGAAAGCCAAACCCTGTATTACTGTAAAGTAACAGTAAGGAGGGAACACATAGGTGTGCATAGACCATAACAACTTCGATTCCTTCCATATGTAGCCTATCCCTCAATTATCTCTCAACATATTTGTGACAAACGTGAAAATTCCTGTCTCCTTGCATCCATCTGCAGAGCCTTGTTTTAATTTTGTGGCTTGGAATGTTTGTAGCACCATATCCAACATCCTTGTTCACTTTGCAGGCTGCAAACGCCACGATTTGTGGAGAGCTTCTTAAAGACACAATAACTCTTTCAGAAAATTTCCTAAAGAAAGTGGCATTTCCCCCCCAGTCCCCCCTTCTGAAGGTACCTCTGACATAATAAGACAGTAATTATGGGGAAACTGGACATGCAAATGGTGATCCACTGGTATAACATGAAAATCTGACACACAGCAGCCTAAAATAGCACTTTGTACCCTCTGAACTATAGATTTGTCTATAGATTTTTTCATCCCTTTTTTATAACTTTTTTTTTCCAAACAGATAGCAAAATTGCTTTAAAAAGTAAAAAGAGACAAAATGTAGGAAAACTCCTAAAAATCTAACTGGTCTGGCTTTAAAAAAAAGAAAGAAAAAGAAAAAGAGAATGTTAAGGTTGCACTTAGGCTTATGTTTGTGTGTTACTTAACAGCTGCTGAGGATGTGTAGCTTGATACTCCAATAGCTCCCTAATGCCATGGGAGTGATGTAAAACCTCAGGCCTCCTCCCAAAACAGTTTTATTTAGGAAACTTCATGCTCTTAGTATAAATGAAAGCATTTATTGCAACCGAAGAGAGTAACCCAGGGATCCATGGGGATATAAGCCTTCACAACCTTTGCTTTCTTAGACTGATTAGCAGTTCATAAGCTTATTAAAGGTGATAGGGATCTCTTAGTAAAATATATTAGGGATTGCGGATCTCTTAGGGAGTTTTTTTTCCCAGAGTGCCTGTAGGCAGACTCTCGCTTGTTTTGTAGTCTTTACAGACATTTAGCATTGGTTACCTTCTATGTCATTTTTCAGAGATAAAATCCCTCATTTGAATCTATTAAACTTCTAAATCAAAGATGCTTTGTGAGTGGATTTGTTGCCAGCACTCTTTAAACAGGAGCACATGAAAATCCAGGTTTTGACTGCTGGCACAGTGCAGCAGTCAAATGGCCTTCCCAAAGCTGTAACTTGTTCAAGCTGAAACATCCACAGCGTGATGGGTGGAGATGGAGCATCAGCAAAGTGTGGAAGAAAGGTAGACTTTTCCTCTATCCATCACTCTTCCCATGGAAAGGAACCTGCCCTTTGCCAAGACCTCAGAAAGAGCCTTGCTTGCTTGTTTCTTCCCAGCTTCCTTTTTATGCGAGTAAAGGTGTGCTCTGCAGTGATGAAAACAAGAATGGACTGCTTCCCAGGGCAGCGTGAACACTGTCCTAATGACAAGAGTGAAGGTGAGCAATCTGTACATCTACAAGAGTCTGGAGAAGAACTCAATCCAGATTCTGAAACTGGATATACTCAGTCGATCTCCTACAAATTTCTCTACTTCAATTTGCAGGAGAAATTGTGTCCTCAGCCAGGGGTTTCTGAAGGGAAAGCACTTGTTTGTAAGGATCCAAGATGAGAATACAACAAATGTGTTCCTTCTGTAACACTTTACTGGGACAGTCCAGTGTTACATGCACAGCACAGAGATACTCTAATCAGCTTGGCCACCAGGAATGAGGCTGATCCACTTTTTCATCTAGACACTGCCTTTATCTAAAGGAATACGCATGGATAAAGGGGAAAACCCCAACAAAACGAAAAGATGAAAGCATAGTTTTGTGGGGTTTGTGTGTATTTTACATTGCAAACATGTCCCCACGCACAGTGTAATTTTAGCAATGCAACTGCTATCAAACATTCTTGAAAATACTGACATCTGAAGCCAGATGCAGGGTTGCCTGTTTAATTATTACTCTCAGGCAGTGCATCTGAAAGTCTGTAAAGAAGGAAAGTATTTTTTAATTGAGGGATAGAAATTATTTAGTAAAATGTAAACACTACCATCGATTAGAGGTTGTATTCCCCCCCCCC
>VZTI01004251.1:209371-363480 GCA_013397865.1 Struthidea cinerea
CACCCGTTTGAGGGTCTACTCCCCCCCCCCCCCAAAAAAGCCACAAAAGCAGCCTCAGAAAAACAGAGCATTTTAGCACAAACGCATTTTATTTCCAACAGTGAAAACAGAAAACAATTACAGAAAAAGCATCTGCCACAGTGTATAATGTTTCAGTAATGCCGCAGCTACCTTCGAGAACAGCATTGAAAACCTTACATAAACTCAAGATTCCTATCAGAATCCTTTCCAACTTTCTCTGCTGGCTTCAGGGAACCATATTTCTCACCTGCTGAGACTTTTCTATTAACTAGACCGATGCTAAAATAAACTATTATTATTTGTACATCCCACTTACTAGTAATTTCCATATATTTACAGCATGACTTGCTTGATTTTGTAAAATAGTAACAAAAATGTGTCTATGTAAAAGATCAAGATCAATGAGTCAAGGCCTAAAATGCAAAGCTTGCCTCCAAGTTCAAAAGGAGGACCAAAACTGAGAACGGAGACAGAGCTTTATCTGAAACCAGATTTATATTCAGCCAACTCTAGTGTTCTGCATGCTCTTTCGCAAAAATGAAAGTGCAGTTCAAGCAGAAGGGAATACAGCACCCACACTGAATCAGATTTTAACTTCTGAAGCCTATTTCAGATTTACAATCATCAAAAAATTTTAAACAGGAAGTCCTTGAAATAGAAGGAACGAGCCTAATATTCTTGCCTTCCTTTCTCCCCTCTTGAATCGGAATTACCTAATTAGTCAAAGCTCAAATTATCTTATCTAACAATTACTATATGTTATGACTTATGTTATACTACATTGTTACATGATAATGGCTTTTTAAAAATTTATTGCTGTTCAGCATAAAATCATTGAATAGTTTGGGTTGGAAGGGACTTTAAAGATCATCTGGTTCCAACCCCGCTTCGGACACCTTCCACTAGACCAAGCTGCCGAGAGTCCCATCCAACCTGGCCTTCAACAGTTACAGGGATGGAGCATCCACATGTTTCTTTAAAACATCCTTAATTTAAAAACTTTAAATTGTATAAGTAATCAAATGTACAATCATGTCTATGCATTTATTGAACCTAAATGGAAGAAAAATCAACGTAGGTTATTGTTTGAGGAAAAAAAATTCCCTTCGTAATTTGCATGTTTTCTCAAATGTCTCAATTTTTTGCTAAATATTGAACTGTTTGTTTTCTTCCTCCTTCAAATATCATGCTCACTTCTTTTGGCCAACCAAAAGCAAGTTGACTATTAGTGATGGATTACCTTATGGTTACAACAAAGCAGGAGACTTACAATAACCCTTTCCCTCCAGTTCCTTCAGGCCACATTAATTTGCATGTAAATTAATAAACTAAAATTGTGGAAGCAAAACTCAAGGGAACTAAGATAATTTCCTGTTACTCTAGCAAGTTGGCTTGGATTTTTTTTTTTTTTTTGCCAGTCTTGGACATTGTGGCATCTTTCTTGCTTTCCTTCTGGGTGGAAAATTTTGCCAGACCCCTATTTTTCCCTGTTGCAGCGTGTTTAAGAGTTACTGCAGAAGTGTAATCACAGCTGCAGGTCTTGGCTCACAGGCTCTAAGGGTTATGCTAAGGGCTGCACAACAGTATCCCACTTCCCAGCACGCCAGCATCCAGTCACAGCCAAAGGCTTTGGGTCTGTGTTTTTTAACACAGTATAAATATATTGGTGAGACAAAATGACTGACGAGACATCTGGTATGAAATATCACTGTTTGAAACAACAATAATAGGGAAAAATGAGTAAGAATAAGTGACATCGAAGGTCTGTCTTACCATAAATTCCGGTTGAAATACAGGGAAAGGCCTGTAAAACAAATGAAACAAAAAAAAATCAGCAGGATTTCTGTTTACCATACTTTTTATCAAAACCAAGAGTGTTTTTAAATGCCCGATTTTCAACACCCAGAGATTATATGTTGCAGCATTCATTGTCACAGCAGTCAAATCACAGGCATGCTCACGTATGTGAATGTGAATGTCTCAAATATTCTATATGTGTTCTTTGCTGCCACATTAATAAAGCTGCATTCTTTTTCTCATCTTGAGCTACAAGCAACATTTGAACCCAGAATCATTCTTAAAACTGTCTTTTGAGATAAAATTTAATGCTATGACCTAAAAATTAATGCCATAAGCTACTACAGTAGGAAAAAAAAGTCATATCATGTGGGTAGAGTTAGATAATGTTTCTTCATGAGTAGAACAAGCTTAGCCAGCTTAGACCCTGCCTCTTTGCCATGCCCTCATTCACTACAACCCCCTTTTTTGATTCAGTTCTTAACCTCAGTTCTTTCAGACATGCGGTTTTTGGTGTGACCCAACACAGCTGTACTGTTACAAGCCAAAGGTTTGCAAACTGGTGCAGGGGTAGGAACTGGAAGACGCTGACGAAAAGAAAGAGTGCATCTTTGGGGAGGCTTGGACACTAAAGGATATACATCATGCAACAAAAATATTACAGACACTGCGCCAGCAAGAACAATAATTTACATTTCTGCTAGCTGTATGTGTTGTCTCGAGATTTGCATTTCTGTGAGCCAGAGTCAGTTTTCCACCAGGAAAAAACAAAGCTGTCGTTTCACAAGAGAGGCAATTTTCTTCGTGTTTAGCTGATATGTGATACTGCCTTTGCCTCCCACCTCTGGACTGACAGCAGACACAGCTCAAAGGTATGAGAGCACCTGGGACCAAAGTCTCAAATATCCACCCTGAGGCTCCCTCCAGATCCCCCAGCCATGAGTCATCATACAAAAGAAAGAAATTCTTCTTTACTTAATCACACAGGAAAACATTATTCAAAGCTAATGCTTGCTTTATATTTAACCAGGGAATTAATTAGGGAACGGTGATTAAGGAAGGAGAGGTCTAATGGAAAGAATACATCCTCCTCTCCCCTCCCCTCTGAAAATGCTTAACTAATATAAAATGGAGGAGAATTATAGTCTCATTCCTTCTCATAGCCACTACAACTTACATCCTGAAAAGTACTTAGCTTTGTAGTTTGTACCCAATAAATCACAAGAATCAGCTCTTTAAGGAAATGAAGAATAGAGTAGAAAAGAGAAAAAACAACCACCACATGGTTACAGAGCTCAGGCTGAGGTGGCAACAGATACTTCAGCAGTCAGAGAGAAGCATACAGGAAGATTTTGTCCAGTTTAGCAAAAGATCTTAAAATTCACCACTGTTGCAGTTTCTACATGTTAAGAGATCTCTGCTCCAAGCAAGTGTTTTGTTTTCTATTCTTTGCAGAATTTGAGTAACAGCACGGGACTTTGATACTCACTTGCCTCAGAAAGCGAGTAACAGAGTATTCATGGCTCCTTCTCTTACTGGCCTCACAACTGTGGGTAAGGGAAAACAGTGCTGCAGCACCTCCAAGACTCCATCAGTCCCATGGCTCCTTGGGCAACACCCCACATGGTGCCTATGGGACACAGCTCCACTACTAACTTCAGATCCCCACATGTGTGACAAAGCCACTCACCTGGTGGGCCTTGGGCTGGAGTGGCTCTGCAGCCCTCCAGCAGCAAAGACCACCAGCTCCCCCCACGTCGCTGCAGATACATCACTGCTGCAAAGCAAAGGGCATCAGACTGACACGGCATCTAAGCAAGATCACAGATCCTTAAGGTTGTAAAAGACCTCTAAGATCACCGAGTCCCACCATTAAATGAACCCACTTAAAGCTGTGGACACAGGGACCTTGACGGGATTTACAAGACTGGCTGCTGCACAATGGGACAGGCTCAGCACACACTGCCAACATCTGGCACCACAGCTGTGTATTGGGGTGCTGGATCCAAGCACCTGGGGGCTCCAGGGGTACAAGCTTCCTTCTCATCTTTGCTCAGAGAGAGAAGATGAGAACTGCATTTTCAGCACCACGTGTCAGCCACTTGTCAGACTTGTTCATCTCCATTCACAGAATAACATGCTCTTAGGCCACTCAGCAAGCTCTGGCTGGCAATTTGTGTGTTGTGTGTGTTTCTTAACACTTTAAAAATTATTGTGCAGGCACAATCATTACCTTGCTTTCAGTTTCTGTCATGCAGCTGAAACATATCTGGAATGGAGCTACAAGACTGTATAAAATCCCATCAAGTTCCTTTGGAATATAGGTCTGTGCCATAACTCAGATGAGCTCTGCCCTCTCCCTCATTCAGAGATGATCACAGCACATAACCAGCAGATGTAATTTCGTAAGATGTGACAGTGCTTTTATTCATTCAAGAAAGACCCATGCCTGAGATCACATATCAACCGCGTTTCCTCTTGGCTCCTAGGGAGACAATTTAGCCTAGATGCCAGGTTGAAATTACTGGCAGAGCAGTAATGGGGAATTCACAGCATGGATATCAACATACTATAATATTTGGCTTATGGACAAAAGATGTTAAGGTTTCTAACCTTTTCTGTGCATAATAATAACTTAATTATATACCTGATTTCAATTCAAAAAATCCGTTTCACAGTAGGTAACGTTCATTCCTATGTCCACAATAAAACTGTTTCTCATCTTAATTTGTTGCTGGTAACTGCTATTTATTGATGAACCTTTAATTTCTTTGGTACCAAAATAGCACGTTTGCTTTATTTGGGGACTAACAAGAAATGCTACCCTGATAGCACTCAAAACAGACACAACTCTGGAGTTAAACGTAAGTAATAAAGGCAGGAGCTTCCTACTACTACTGTGCTTTTGCAATCGTCTAGAGAAAGAGTCCAAATTAAATCAGGTCTGTGAATACTGTAAGACTGAAATTGATTTAATTCCTGTAGGACAGGATGTGGGCGCTCAGCCTCTGGTTCTTTTTAATCCGATGTGTCTTTACTAAGGCTACAGCAGCAGTGCTAATTAGGATGAAATGTAATGCAGCTTTATGAGGAACATTTACAATAGTCACCATGCGGAGGCCAAGTTGGACTCCACGACATTTCAGCGAGAAGGACCTGGGTATTTAAATACTTAAGGGCTTATCTACATCAAGGGGTTCTAGTTCACACTGAGCTGCAATGTATTAACTGTTATACAGTAGACGAATACAATTGCTAAGTCTACATGACCAGATGCCTCCTACTGCAGCCACAGCTCCAAATTGCTTCCACAGAGCAAGGACTTTCTTCAAATTAAGTGCTTGGCACTCTGAACCGGTCTCCCAGTGTCATTTCTGGCACAACCAAGCCATATGCAAGGTAAGCACTTCTCCTCCAGCACACAACACAGCAGACAAAAATAATATCAAACACAAATCCTTCGCTGATTTCACTGCACCATCTTATGAAGAGGACTAACTCTCCTGTTTGAGAGCCATTCCTTCATGCACCTTGCATTACTGATATTCCTGTTGGTCAGCCAAAGCTCCCAAAAAATCTTGCACACCTTAGATGCTTTCCAAAATAACATGCTCTATAAAAACACTTAACTTCAAAAAGCACAATAAAACTATAAACTTCAGGGACTATTGTATGTCTTTTGCTGCACGAACTATTCACAAGGTACCTATACACATATTTAAGATCAGTAACATCAAACACTCAGAGTCAAGTTTTGCTGTTTTTACAAGATCAAACTTATAAACCAAATGATTTTATAAACCAGTAACTATAATACTATCCTTTTGCCTTTTAAAAATCCTTATACTACTATCTGGAAGAAAAATAAATTAAAATCTTATGCTATTTTCTAGCCTCTCTCCTGAAATTAATTCTCTTTTTGTCATCATTCTGAACCATAATTTAGCAAACAACAGATTTTGGAAGTAACTATCATTCAAAGAAAACATATATGAATAGGAAATTCCAACATAATTCCCTGTCCTGAAAGTGAAGAGAAAAAAAAAAAGGAACAATTGAATATGACAATGTTTAAGCTCAAGTTTTCATTACAGACAATACTAGCATGTTTATTATGTCTTTAAAGAATAAAAAAAAGCAACTGTCAGCTCAAAAATAATCAATGTCTTGAACACAGCATGTCACACACAAGCCTTTAGGCATTTGTACAAGCTCCCTCATTCACACACTGGAAGGTTCTCTTCATCAAACGCTGGGCACCCAAGTGCCAAAAGAGTTGGAGAGAATTTCTTGGTAGAAACATAAACATTCAGCTATTTCACAAGCCTAAAAGTTCACATACCAGCTACGGGGAGGTTCTCAAAGGATGCTGACAGCTAACAAAATGCTGGTCAAGCAACTACAGCTGAAGCTCGGATTCAGACCCAACGTGAAACATCCTTTCTGTATTGTGGCTTAAGACTCTTCCAAAGGACAACAGGTTTAGAAATTACGCTCAGCAATAATCAAATTTAAAATAAAAACCCAACAGCTGTGTGGCGAAACGGTGTGTGGCGAACCTGTCACAAAGCCACTGACCACTGATTGAAGGACCACTATTTAGTTAAAATGACTTGCAACAAGCGCATAGAGAAATTCAACACAACTCAGAAAACAAAGGTCTGTCGAGTTTCCACAGGACCTCCACAAGTTTTCCCTCCATGCTGGTCACATTACTTCAGGTAAGTATTTACCACAAAGGCTGAGGTTTTCTTTAAGTCTGTTTATTTACACAAGAGAGCACTTACGGAGAGAGGCCACCTAAGAGGTTAAAATGGCAAAAAGAGTATCTTTAAAATTTCCTGTTAACCAAACAAAACAGATCAGGTGGCTGCAGGGGAGGATCTTCCTTTGATGACCTGTTTGCCACATGGCAATATTCTCATTGTTAAATTATGTGTCTCAGTTTACACAGTGAATGACAATTTTTTTTAATTGAAGTAATCAAAAACTCCAACCAAATGACATTCATTCAAGAATGAGTGTGGTGAAAAAATATCAAGGAGTGATTAAGAATTACAAATTCTTTCTAGCACCCGTGTGTTCTAACTTTACATGAATTCAAGATAGACTTTTGAAGACATAGAAACCAGATGCTACAATGACCTCCACAAGATAGTAGTAATACGGAATATGGAATATTGTAATACGGAATTAACTTAAGCTGGTTCGCTACTTGAGGAATCTCAGCAAATTTTTATTTTAAATTTTTCAAATTTAGAATCTTTCAGTAATTAAAAGTAATAGCTCAATTAACTGCCTGGATAAAGGTATGGACTTAAACTGGGTCAAATAATTTGATTTCTCCACACGCAAACTTGGTTTTGGGGTCGGGGTTGCCTGTTTTTTTCCCTAAACCATGGACTATTTGTAGTTAGAGTGAAAAACTTGTGGGGGAGCTACAAACTAACAGTTTGGCACATATATTAAAAATCATCATCCATTTATATGTAGAAATACTGAGATATGAAACCCAACTGCTCAAAGCAGGGCCACCTAAAGCCGGTCACCCAGGACCATGGCCAGTAAAGGTTGGAATATCTCCAAAGATGGAGACCCTACAATGTCTGTGGGCAACCTCTTCTGCTGTTTGACCAACCAGAGAGTAAATAAGCAATTTCTTGTGTTTAAATACTGGCCCTCCCAGCTCTCTGTCGTCTGAAGACTGCCCAGGGTGCTTTGTACCCCATCATCTGAGTCACTAAAGAAGATCTTTAATAGCACTGGCCCCACAGTCAGCCCCTGGGGTACATGATGAGTGACTGGCTTCCAGCTGGAGCTTGTGCCACTGACCACCACCCTGTAAATCCCAGCAGCCCAGCCAGTTTTTAGTCCACCTCTTGCACAGTAAAAAAAATACACAGAAATACAATAATTGGGCTTATAAGACAGCATCTGCCTAGGATGTTTAGAAGCCATTGCAGTTGAAATACCAATTAAAGCAGCAAAAATGCAGACGATAAGGAAAGAATAAAATATCAAATGCAAATTTAGAACAGATTTATTTATTTTTTCTTTCTATACCATCCTGTGCCAAAGCAGGCTTGAAATGAATGACAAATTGATTTTGAACCACATCTGTGACGTGCTTTTAGCCCCAGTAGAGAACAGTTATGAGTTTCCTTCATGCTGAAGAGCAAGAAATTAAAAATCCCCTTTCCTTTTTCAAGAAAAGAAAGGAACATTCACCTACGTGCCCCATATTGCATCGGCCTCATGGTGCTACAGAGCACAGAGCAGTTTCTAGGTTTGCCTCTAGAGTCCCTGAGCTCTCAGTGGCTAATTACTTTGAGAGGAAAAGTTTGAAGATGCAAATTCCTTTACAAGAACAATGCAGATACAGTCCTTATTACTTTTTTTTAAAAATGAAGGTTATGGACTATTTTCAGAAGACTAATAATACCGTTTAATCATATTAACTTAAAAAACCCTATTGTATTAAGGGATTCCATTCCTTCAGCCTGACAGGCCACCTGCACAGCAGGCTTTGGGCATCTCTTCCCCACTGGTATATTTCTACTCACAGGATCCTGCGGTATCCACAGATCCACAGACCTCACCTGACGTGTGTATTGCTAAGAGGAAAGCTGGGAAGCTGGGATGAGTTTCATCTCTGCTTGCCCATTTCCAGGCTGGACTTCTGGCCTGAGGTTCTCTCTACAGTTAATAAAGAAGGTAATTCATCTGTTTCAGGACAAATGAATGGTTCTCGTGGGGAACTGTTGACCACAGAGCAAAGCTAGATACCCAAGCTAAATTTAGGTGAAACAAATCTTTTCCTCAGAACAGGAAATCATATGTACTTGCCAGAAAGATTCAGGAACTCACTCTCTCTCTCTCTCGCTTTTCTGAGTCCTCACCACAGGAATATTATTCCATTGATTCAATATAAAATTACTTTTAATGAAAAATGTTGAGCCAGCTTCATGAGATGAGCAGGGACTTCCAAGGCCAGAAAATCCACTCTGTTTCTCCAAAGAGTCAATTAAGAACTATACAGAACCCTCAGTTTTGTGCATTGGTTTCATGTCCAGGAGCACAGCTGTGAGAATCAGATCTGCTAAACTCAGTGCAGGCTCCTGGTAGCCCAGGGAGATTTCCACTCCAGAAAATGCCAATGCTGAGCCATACATGGTACTCAGAAGACACAGGCATTGCAAGCCTGGCCCAAGTCCACATGGGTTGGTAGGAGAGGACACACCTAATGCAGCATTTGCAACATCCAGGTCATTACTTACTAGCAACTTCTTAACAAACTCAATTTTAGTGTCTAGGTCCCTCATTCAAATCAATATTGTGCCACATCTACAGATCAATATTAGCTTTACATTTAAAATATTTTCAAATTAAAAGAAAAAGGAACAAGAAACCACAAGGCTATATATTGATATAAAAACTTCAGAAAGGAGATATTCAGCAACAAAAGTATTTACTGACCACAGTGACAATTACTTCACCCTTAACACTAGGTTAGCCTGTTCTTACTGCTTCATCTAAACCAACATACCCAAGGAAATACCGCTGCACCTTTACTGTGGTTTGACTCAGATCTCAGCCAACCTTGCAGGAAAGTTATAAAATGACATTAACACAGTAGTGAGATCACACTCTGACAAACAAGAATAATGAGGTAGATTAAGGGCAGATGGATATTGAGGCTTTCCTCTAAATGTCCTTAATTTCAAAGGTTTTAGACATACTGTCTCCTGAACCTCAGTGCAATTTTAGTTTTTTACTATTTGTGATATTTATAGCTCCCATTTATGTAAGTAATATGTAATTTTAATGCCGGTCTAATAGTTCCAACTGCCATTGACACAGATTGTAAAATGAAAAAGGGAGAATACCTTGTTGAGTGAGATGCTATTTTATATCGTTCCTGCCACCCTGACCACTGCAATACAGTGGGTTAATGTCTTATTTGGATTCCAACCTTGTCCACACATCTAAGATCCTCCCAGGTGAAGAGGAGCAGGGCTATGCAATTGATCTCCCATAACCTGTAACATCTCTGTCACACTGGTCCAGGGCGAGCGACTGCAATGTGTGTTTCTTTTTGAGAGAGGTAAGAGAGATGCCTTGAAGAAGTACACGACGATGAAAGGTATGAGACAGGCGTAGACCTTGGGAAATGTCAAGGGAGATCACAGTCAAAATTGCCTTCTTCATCCAAAATAAATAACAGCAGTTGTGGATTATGCGACTGTAATTCTGTGGAGGAGGTCTGGTAACATAAATCACAGTAAAGACAACTTGAGACTCTTTTTAAAGACCAAGGAGGTTATTCGTATTTTTACCTTATATTCTACTGTTCCCAGGCACAGTCCCTACAGATATTTCGACAGCTATCATGAGTCCCCTCAGTGCAGTGTTTTTCCCCCTCCCTATTTATTATCTGCTGTCACCCCACTCTATCATTTTTTCCTTTCCATCCTGCACACTCCTCCCCGATCACAGATTGCTGCCATTCGCCCTGTTCCAAATTCGCTGCTTCCATTATCACTTCCTTTACAGCTGGGGCACATCTGCTCTCAGATCCACTTTACAATTTTTCCTAAGGCCCTGCTTTGCTTTCAGCATTGCTGGAATGCCTGTGCAAAGGAAAGCAGCAGCTACAGGAAACTCGCCACCATCTGTGGCTTGATTCAGAGCCATTGCAGGCAGCAAGAAACCCTCAGCTTCAAACTGCAATCCAAACCCTATTTCCACTGGTTCTTCTCTTTCAAACTGCTGTTGAATGACACAAATAAACAAGTTAAACCGTACCAATATTACCAAAAGCAGGGCAGCAACTCTGGATACCTCATTTCTGGCACACTGGGTTTGGTTCAGAAAAGAACAGACTTGCTGCCCGAAAGAAGATTCCGGAAAAATCAGTGGAAAAGTGTTCAACAGGGGCTTCAGAAAATGAGAAGTCCTGAAGAGAGGCCAATCCAGGTTTGCAGGTTCTGACACATTTCCTCATTCTGAGTAACCCCAACACTGTTTCTACCAAGTTGAATGAATCTGCATAACACTTTCCTTGGCATCAGTAAATGTGTCAGGATTTGTCTCAATAAAACTTCAATGTCAATGCAAGAAAGGCCCTCATACATATGGGAAAATTAGAAAGAAAAAAACCCCAAAATCTGAAAAAATATGTCTATTTTCTCTAAGTTCCTTCAGCTTTCATTCTCTTATAGACATTTTTTCCTCCTCTTGAGAGGTGTTGCTGCAAAAATACAAAGGTTAACAATTTTAAATAGAATTGCGACTTTAATTTTCCATGTCCTCCTGTTTAATATAATGATCCAGACAGGTTTTTTTAATTGAATTCAAGTAACATAATGACTTGTCAAATTCTTCCTACTTTCAAATGTGCTGTATGGAAATAACTGGTATGTATATTTTTAAAATGGCAAAAACAGCAGAAGTTAATAAAAGGCATAAAGATTTCTCTCTCTTTTTAAATACATTTTTCCCAAATGAAGAAAACTGCACAGAGCAATCAAAATGAAACACAGAAATATAGCTATCACTTTGATTTCCCTGTCTTTTCTGGTTGAGTTAGCCCCAGACACCTTTTTCATTTAAAAAAACCAAAAAACAAACATATTGAAATCTCTGTGCTGTTGCTTTCCTTTTTTTTTTAAGGAAAGACAGACATGAAAAGGTCTGAACCAGAGACACATTATTATTCAAGAAACATTATAAGAAATAACCACTTGCATCTCTAATACTTTATCATTCATGCAAACTATTTAGCATGAGAGACAAAAGCAGCTTAAATATATACATACAGCTATGTGTATGTCAAAGAGATACCAGCTCTGGAGAACAAACACAGCACACAGAGAAGGGGAAAAACCAACAAAAAAACAGCCAATACCAAAAAATCCCAAAGGAGGGAGGAAAATGAATGAAATTAAGAACTTGTACCTGAGGACGGTAAAGGTTTGGCATAGTTAAATGGTTTTACAGTTTCTTGTTTTCAAATACCTTGATGAAAATTAAGAGTTAACTGCAAGGTTCCGTACCACGTGCTGTGGTAAAGACTGTATAAAAGCAAAGGGGGAAACACTGGTATAGTATTAGAGCCACCGTTCTTTTTTCCATCTTTTCTCCAAGCACCCATTGATTTCAGCAAGTGTTCTTCACTTGTAGTGACTCCACAATGGGGCTCTAATTGCTACTTTTCAGACTGATGTGAAGGCATAAACATGCATAAATTTCCATTTGTGCTCATGGGATTTGTATGGCCAACACTACTTGTTTTTCTTCCTGAGTCTGTTCCCCTGGCTCTTGTACTTTTAAGGTCTACTCCAACAGAACGCTTCTGTCTTGCATTAAAATACAGTTATGAAATTCATAACTAAACAGCACTTTAAACCATATTGTTTAATCTATGACTTTTCCTCTGACAAGTGTGAAAACGTGTGCAATATGACAGAAGGTTTGCTATAGTAATTGCATGTTGTGATTGAATGAGAGTAACAACGACGGAAATAACTGTCTTGCTGAAATTGCTGCAGAAGGTAAGTTGCTCCTGTACAGTTTTAACTCATGCACCATCTGTTTCCACAGTCATTTAAATGTTTCTTCAACTAGTTAAGGGATTTGATTGTTGTTCTTATAGGCATTGCCACATTTTCTCTGACCTTTTGCACATTGTACTTTGGAAAGTGTAGTCCCTTTCAGTCCTTCCTCCCCTCAAACCCTACTCACTGGGACTCGTTCATTCACTGCCCACATCTGACAGACCTCCCACTAATGTTTTCTAAATTCTTGCTGCATTAGCTAGCAAAGAGGAGATTATATATTGGCAAAATGCGTAGGTCCCTTTGTGTATTTTTCCAGTAGATGGAGACACAGTGTTTATTTCCCGAAAAGTTGCCATTATTAAACATCAGTTCAAGAATCAATATTCAAAAATTACTATTATAGTCAAGACTCACCTAGTTGTGAAAAAAGAAATATATCTGAATAATAATCACATTGTAGAGTAGAATTACAATGCTAAATCCTTTGCAATACAGCACTAAGTAACACTGCATTAAACTTCACAGATTATCAAGACTAACTCTGTATTAAAAAAACCCAAACAGATGAAGTTAAAATGAAAATGAACAACAAACAAAATCTCTTCATCTAAAGCCTTGTCCCCTTTACACATCAGCAAAGCTCTACAACGAAATTACGAACACAATAAAACTGTTATTATAACGTGGCACACAGTGACATTATGTTACCACAGTAAGGTTGTAGTTACAACAACCTTGTAGTTACAATAACTAAGGTTCCTTCAATTCAAACCTCCAGGTGAACAAAAAAAATAGGGGATATCAGATAAAACCAACGTGTTGCAAGTTAAAAATGAACAAAAGGAGATTCTTGTTCACAAAAAACAGTGGATGCAACAGAAATGAGAAAAGCTTATGGGAGTTTAAAATCAATAACATGAATTCACCGAAGAAAAAAGCCAATGAGCTATTTAAAGCATGAAGATAAAAACTGTGGATCAGAAAGTCCCTAAGAGATGAAAAGCCAGGGCTAGGAAAGTGTTCTGACAACTGCCATTCAATGCTTACCCCATCCTTACACTCCCCACCAAGCATCAGATTTCGGCCAAAGCAAAGGCAGGGCACTGACTAAGACACATATTTTGTTCTGACCCAGCATGGCCCTTCATACACTCCTCAGCAAACTTTCTGCATAACTATGGAGAAAATTATGAACAAACTGGCAAGAGGCGCAGGTTTTGGGGTTTTTTGTAAGCTAAAATCTGTGAAAACAACGAATTGCATCAGAGCAGCAGTTGCCAAAATGGCAAACGATCACAAGCCTCCTCTGCCCTGACCAAGACTGGGTTTTGGAGAGCAGGTCTTCCATCCCATTTGCTTCTGCGGGTGTCCTTTTGAGCAATCCTTCCCTGTGAAGATGTCATCAGGCAGGGGAGTTTATTGCATGACATGCTCTTGCTTCTCCGTGGCATGAACAAGGAATGTGTATCACACTAGCCAATGCTAATCTTAAAAGGGACTACAGACCCTCCATATCCTTAATGGATTTGCTCCAGCCACCAGGCAGTGTTCTCACTTCCCTTGTGAAGCCTCTCTCCCTCTGGTCTCCTTTGTTTCTTCCTAATGTGCTGCTGTAGGAGGCTTTAGGAAAGACTTCATCACTGCACAATGAACACCTCTGAATCCGAAACATAAAATACTACATCGCCTTATCTTTATGACAAAAGAAGACGTGTTTTATGCTCACCTTTCATAAACATACTGAATACACTGATGTTCATAATATTTTAAATATTTGACAAATCTCTACTTCTGCTATATCTTTTTATTTTTTGGTAACTCACTGTTCCATCTGAGAGCAGCATTCTCATTATAGAGCCCCCTAAGAAACATACCATCCCCAGCAACATCTTAAGAGTTGAGCGTGTGATTTGCCTTTCCAGACAGAACCATTTTCAAGAAGTCATCCAAAATCACTTTCAGAAAATTTCTCCCTGAGGAGTTACAACTAATTAAGAATCCATGCATGGGTTAGTCATTTACATGATTCCATTGTGGATTCTGCAATTTTTACCTAAAGTCTTTGAAGTTTATATATAATGTCAGTCATTCTGAGTCATCAGCAAATTACAACCCTCTTTACTGCGCTGCTGGAAACGCTGTTAAATATATGGAGCAAAACTGGTCCTGACACCACTCCCCCTAATACTGCTGTTAACCTCTTTCACTGAGAGAACAGCTTTTTTATTCTTTATATTCATTTGTCATTTGCTAATTGATTTTTAATCCATAACTTTCGAAGGCTATTGATTTCCCCATCCCATGAATCTTTTTCGGTCTATTGTTTGGTCAATAAACAATGCTGCGTATTTTCATAAAAACCCAGCAAGGAGGGAGGTCGCCACTGCAGCACAAGCCTTTGTGGAAATAAAGTAGGAGACTCTCTCTAGAGTGTCCAGAGTAGACAGTCAAGACTTCCATCCTTAGCTCAGTTAAGGGGGCACACACTGCCCAGGACAGATGGGTAGAGCTGGGCAAAACCAGCAATTCCAAGTGAAAGTAGAAGCAAACAGAAAACAGGGAGACCAATACATATGACTTTTCAGCCAAGTTTTGAGCTGTTCTAATAATAAACCAGAGAAATAGATTAAACATTACATGTTATTGAGCAGTGGACCCTGACCTTTCTCAGTCCACAAGCAACATCAGCCCTTGCCTTCCCTGGCACACGGAGCACTGTGACAGCAACCCTGGCTTCAGCTCGCTCGAGCGAGCTGTAGCCACAGGACAAAGAGCACTGCTGAAGGTTTTGGTTTTTCTTCTTCTGAAGAAATTATTTTATTTTATAAATGTTGTGACAGTAAGCACTCCTCATAAAAATAGTGGCACATTGACTAATGATCCATCAAAATACTGTGGTTTCAGCTGTATATGGAATATATTTGGGATGATTTGGCTGATGACCAACATAGTACTACAAGTATAGCACAAAGCTGTCTCATTTCTCTCCTTCAAAATATTCCTTCAAACCCAGTGTCTAAAAAACTCGACAAATTGTAAGCTGGTGTTTCACTTTGTCAAATCCTAACAGCTGTGACACTACCTCTTCAGTGGGCTCCCAGTCCTTAAACAGCCATCTTAAACATACCAGCAATTAAAAAGCATAAGCTATGACTGATTTGGTCTCTTCAGCTGCTGGGATCAGTCTAGAAAACCCATAAATTCTTTATGAACTAAAAAGCAGAAGCTTAAAATACACAGATTAAGCTAAACCAACTTTAATACACTTCAGGATTTTGGCTACCACTTCACCTGTAATTAACATCGATATTAGTATGTTTTACCATATTAGAACCAGTATGGTCGTAAGTCTAGCATTATGGTATGGAATAAAAAGCGGCCAATCCCATAATGTGACTCGTGGAAAATCCATATGTGATCTGGCAAAAATTCTAGTCCTTTCTCCTTGAGCCCTGAGAGTTTCCAGGACATGGTTATGCCATTACTCAGGATGGTGAAGGACACCTGTAATGGATTTCCATCTACAGAAAGGCCTTGTCTCAGAACTGAAAGGAAAATTGTGTGATGATGTAGGATAGAAGGAGAAAGACGATGAGGATAAGAGTTTTACTCTAAGAGCACCTGTAAGATCAAAGAGTTTCAGAGAGCATTTGGCTGTAATTGCAGACACTGTAAATCATAAATTTATCAGTATCAAGATTTTAATGCAGAAACTCCAAGGACAAACAAGTAGCAAACCTACTTCATAAAATACTAATGCTTCCTTCTCACAAAACAACTTTTCTCACTAGAATCACAGAACCACAGAATCAGAATCACAGAATGAACTAGGTTGGAAAAGATCTTTGAGATCATCAAGTCCAACGTATGACCTAACACCTCCTCATCAACTAAACCGTGGCACTGAGTGCCACATCCAGTCTTTTTTTAAACACATCCAGGGATGGTGACTCCATCACCTCCCTGGGCAGACGATACCATTGCCGAATCACTCTTTCAGTGAAGAATTTTTTCTAACGTCTAATCTACACTTCCCCTGCTGCAGCTTCAGGCTGTGTCCTCTCGTTCTGTCGGTGGTTGCCTGGGAGAAGAGACCGACCCCCACCTGGCTACAGCCTCCTTTCAGGAAGTTGTAGTGAGTGATAAGGTCACCCCTGAGTCTCCTTCTCTCCAGGCTAAACAACCCCAGCTCCCTCAATCGTTCCTCACATGGCTTGTGTTCCAAGCCCTTCACCAGCCTTGTTGCCCTCCTCTGGACACATTCCAGCATCCTCAACATCCTTCCTGAACTGAGGGGCCCAGAACTGGACACAGCACTCAAGGTGTGGCCTCACCAGTGCTTAGTACAGGGGAAGAATGACTTCCCTGCTCCTGCTGGCCACTATTCTTGATACAGGCCAGGTGCCACTGGCCTTCTTGGCCACCAGGGCACACTGCTGGCTCATGTTCAGTCAGCTGTCGACCAGTACCCCCAGGCTCCTTTCTGCCTGGGCACTGTCCAGCCACTCTGTCCCCAGCCTGTAGCGCTGCAGGGGGTTGTTGTGGCCAAAGTGCAGGGCTTGGCACTTGGACTTATTAAACTTCATCTTATTGGACTCGGCCCATCTATCCAGACTGTCCAGGTCCCTTTGCAGAGCCTTCCTACCCTCCAACAGATGGAGGACACATGCTCCCAGCTTGGTGTCATCTGCAAATTTGCTGACGGTAGATTCAATCCCCTTATCCAGATCATCAGTGAAGATATGAAACAGGACTGGGCCCAGCATGGATCCCTGGGGGACACCACTAGTGACTGGCCGCCAACTGGATGCAGCACCGTTCACCACCACTCTGGGCCTGGCCATCCAGCCAGTTCTTAAACCAAGAGTTTGCACCTGTCCAAGCCATGGGCTGCCACCTTTTCCAGGAGTGTGCCATGGGAGATGGTGTCAAAGGCTTTGCTGAAGTCCAGGTAGACAACATCCACAGTGTTCCCCTCATCCACCAGGAGGGTCAACTGGTCATAAAAGGCTGGTCAGGCAGGACCTGCCCCTTCTAAACTCATGCTGGCTGGGTCTGATACCCTGGCCATCCTCTAGTTGCCACGTGATGGCACTCAAGATGATCTGTTCCATTATCTTGCTGGGCACCAAGGTCAGGCTGACTGGTGTGCAGCTTCCCCGATCCTCCTTCTTGTGGATGGGCATCACATTGGCCAGCTTCCAGTCATCTGGGACCTCCCCAGCTAGCCAGGACTGATGGCAAATGATGGAGAGTGGCTTCACAAGCTCATTTGCCAGCTCCCTCATCATCCTAGGATGGCTCCCCTCTGGTCCCATAGACTTGTGAGCATCTAAGCAGCTCAGCAGGTCTCTGACTGCTTCCTCCTGGAAAACGGGGGCTATTCTGCTCCCTGTCCCCATCTACCAGCCCAGGAGGCCAGTTGTCCTGAGGATGAGCTATCTTACTGCTGAAAACTGAGGCAAAGAAGGTGTTAAGTACCTCTGCCTTTTCCTCATCTTCAGTTACTAAATTCCCTCCTGCATCTAATAGAGAATGGAGGTTGTCCTTCTCCTTCCGTTTGCCATTAATGTATTTATAAAAATATTTTTTATTTCCTTCACAGAAGTCGCCAGATTGAGCTCTAACTGGGCTTTTGCCTCTTTAATTTTTTTCCTACATGACCTAGCAACCCCCTTAAGCATTTCCTGAGATACCTGACCCTCCTTCCAAATGTGATACACCCTCTTTTTTTCCTTAGTTCTTTCAAAAGCTCATTGCCCATCCAGGCTGGTCGTTTTCCTCGTTAACTCATCTTTTGGCACATAGGGACAGTCTGTTCCTGTGCCTTCAAGATTTCTGTTTTGAACCCTGCCCATCCTTCCTGGACTTCTTTGTTTTTAAAGGCTGCTTCCCAAGGAACTCTCTGAACAAGTCTCTTGAATAGACCAAAGTCTGCCCTCCAGAAGTCCAGTTTGGAAGTTTTATTGATGGCCCTCCTTGTTTCATCAAATATTGAAAACTCTATTATTTCACGGTCACTGTTCCCCCGACAGCCTCCAAGCACCACATCTCCCACCAGCCCTTCTCTGTCTGTAAACAGCAGGTCTAGCAGAGCCCCACCCCGGTAGGCTCGCTCACCAGCTGCAACAAGAAGCTCTTCTCCATTCACTCTAAGAACCTCCTAGATTGCCTCTTCTCTGCTGCTTGAGTTCCCAGCAGATGTCTGGCAGGTTAAAGTCTCCTACAAGAACAAGATCTGGTGATCTTGAAACATGCTCCAGCTGCTTATAGAATAATTCATCCACCTCTTCATCCTGGTTGGGTGGTCTATAACAGACTCCCACCAGGATATTGGCCTTGTTGGCCTTCCCTGTGATTCTTACCCATGGGCACTCGACTTTATTGTCATTAGGTTCAATTTTCATGGCGTTGAGAGCCTCCCTTATATAAAGCCACCCCTCCACCTCTTCTCCCTCACCTGTCTCTTCTGAAGAGCTTGTAGCCATCCATCACAGTGCTCCAGTTATGCGAGTCATCCCACAACCTTTCCATGATGGAGACTACATCACAGCTTTCCTGCTGTACCATGGCTTCCAGCTCCTCTTGTTTGTTACCCATTGTCCTGGGTTGCAGTGTATTCTATTACCATCCTCATGAGCTGTTGAAGCCAGGTGGGGCAGCGTTTCCTGGCCTCCTCCCTCCGGACTATCTGTCTGTTAATGGCCCATCAATGCCCTGCCCATGACTCAGAGATAACTTCCTCCGGACTATCTTCTGTTAATGAGCCAAATCAACACCTGGACGCATGACTCATCATCCCATCGTGAGATGCTCCACCCAGAGGGAGGAACCAAGCATTCCATCCTACATATAATCTGAGATTCCAAACACCACAGACAACCTTTCCACTGGATTCCCAGAGGACAGGGGCTACGTAGCCACCACTGGATCTTCCAAAGAAGAGCAGACCCCTCTATAGGACCACCACTTCAACAGAACCACATCCACCACTTCAGGAGGCCTGCAGCCACCATTCTATTGGACTGCTACCGCCACCCTGACTAACAAGGCGTCAGGCTGTATCCTGACTCTGTCAATTTAACCCATTGTTTTCTGCCTTTATTTTTTCTTTGAATTTCCCTATTAAATTGTATATACTTGGTGCCTCCCACTGGTTTGTTTTCAAACTAGTACATGCATGGTGCATGCATTAGTGTACATGCACTTCAGCAGGGCTGCTGATTTCACCCAACTCTGGCTTACCACCCTTAGGGTCCTCTCTGGAGAGCCTGGTTTCATCCCCTTCCCCCTTCAAACCCAGTTTAAAGTCCTCTCAATGAGTCCCGCCAAGTCATGGGCTGGAATCCTTTTGCCCTTTAACAGATAGATGGAGCCCATCTGGCTCCAGCAGGCCAAGTGCCACGAAAGTTGCTCCGTGATCAAAGAACCCAAAATTCTGCCAATGGTACCAGCCCTTAAGCCACTTGTTGATAATGTGAGTTCTCCTCTTCCTTTCCTTTTCATTTGTCCCTGCCACTGAAGGGACTGATCAGAATCCCTACCTGTGCTCCTGCCCTATCAACCACTCAACCCAGAGCCCTGAAGTCCCTTTTAATTGCCCTGGTGATCTTCTTTTCAATCTCATCACTGAGAGTGATCAGCAGTGTATCAGCACTGGAGTATCAGCAGTGGGTAATAATCAGAGGGCTGATATAGCTCAGGGAGTCTCCTGACAATATTCCATACCCGGGCCCCAGGGAGGCAGCAGACCTCCCTGTGGGATGGGTCCAGCTGACATACAGGGCCCTCTGTTCCCCTCAGAAGGGAGTCACCTACTACGACTACCCTTCTTTTCTTTTTAATGCCAGAGGTAGTAATCCATCTGACAGATGAAGTGTAATTGGGAGGCTCTACGGGCAGATTGTTTTCTTCGATGTCGGCTGGCTGACCCTCTGGATCCAGGGCCTCATACGTATTCTGAAGTGGCACTGTGTAGGTGACGGGGATCGGGAGGAATTTTTATCACCTCCTCAAGTAGGGACCCATTTCCACTCCCCTTCATCTACTAGGTCTCCTCCTTATGCCTGATGGTAGGAGGCATGGGAATTCTCTGACTCCTGGTGGGCTTCTCTCAGGGATGGAAGGGTGAAACTCCACCAGTCTATTTCCCTTTCACTTTCCCTAATACTCCTTAGTTTTTCTACTTCCTCCTTAAGCTTGGCCAGCAGACAGAGGAGATCATTCACCTGTTTGCACCGCAGGCGTCTTTTTCACCATCCCCTGGTACTACTGACAGGCTCAGACACTCTGTACAGGAAGGGGTTCGGATAGATGCATCCTTCTTAGCGGGTTCTGTTTGGGTTGGTACACTTCTAGTAGCTATAGCTTTTGATTGTTGGAGACCGTTGCTGAAAAAAAACCCAAAACCAAGCAAAATAAAATCAAATCCCCACTAGCAGGAGGATGACTGCAACTTTGCCTGCTTGCCCTGCCTTCGTGAACTGCCGTGCCACAGCCTCAGAGGAGGGCCAAGCCCCTGTTTGCCCACTCCTGTTTGCTGCACTCTGGGTCGCCGCGCTCCCTAAAGCCTTCTTTTAATTGCACTTCCGATGGCCGGAGGAAGCCCCTCCCTGCGCCTGAGTCACTAGCGAGAGGAGCTACATGTAGCTGTGTGGAAATAAGAGCAGGAGGGAGAAAAGTGTCCATCCCCAACTTAAATGTTAGGTGTGTGGGGTCCTGGCAAAGGTCTCCTAGAGAAGCTGTGGGATGCCCCATCCCTAGAAGAGTTCAAAGCCAGGTTGGACAGGGTTTGGAGCAACCTGGTCTAGTGTAAGGTGTCCTTGCCCACAGCAGAGGTCTTGGAACAAGATGATCTTTCAGGTCCCTTCCGACCCAAACCATTCTGTAATTCTACGATTTTCTGTTTAATTCTCAAGAAGTGAATTAAATACAAGTAGCAATGGCCCAAACCAGCAGTTTCACTAGGTTTCCTTATTATCATGAATTGAATACCCTCAAAAGAGACAGATGATGTAGAGAGTTAGTAGATGGCTGTATACAAAAGTAAATTTAATTTGTTTTCTCTGTATTATCTCTAATTTCCAAATGCACTTTAACAATGGAATAATTCAAGTTATAGTGCAATATCAATGTTTTTCAACTGCATAATAATTCACTTCATGAAGGGCAGGAAGGTCCATTCTTTTGTATTTCATGCCAAAAAAATTACATTTAGGTATGTTGTTCCTAATTATTAGATACAAAAGGAAACTAGTGAATAAATAAATTTTACTCCACAAAAGAAAAGCTATTAGGCAGTACTCTTCATCACAACCCAGATCCTATGTTTCACAATGAAATTCACACTGTCTTAATCCTGAGTCTAGGCTATTAATTATTATGAGAAACAGCATAAACTGATCAAGCTTTGTCATCATAAATTAGAATAAGGCAACTCTTTGCCTTTAAAAAAAATGAAAACAACAAAAACAACCTCTTATTGTACTAGTCAGGGAGGGAAAGTATCCGTATGTGATAGCGACTGGCAGTACATTTTACACAGTCTGTGCTCGGCGTCTAGTGCTGAAAGGCAATGCAGCACTCAGAGGGGGACCCCACATCCTTGCTAAAATGGAATAGGCTGTAGGATCAGCAACAAAATGCCTGCGGATACAGTAGGATGGCATTCCCAATATTTGCCTCTGCTGACATTGAGTTTGCTCTGTTGAAGCCTTAAGTGTTCAAATTTTGCAATATTGGCTTTTGGGTAGTAGAAAGAGTGATCTCAAATAAAAATAACAGGACTGCACATTGTTCTCTGTAATTGCCCCTGTTGTGAGGGTGAAGCCAATCCTGTCACATGACGGACTGTCAATGGCTGCATCTAATGTGGTCTACTCACTTCCTGATACCACCGAACCCTTCTACTGGAGCTGCCTCTTTGTCAATACCTTTCCTTCACATAAATTGAACACAGAGGTAGTTTAGCCACAAAAAACATGATATCTCACCAATATGTTCAGTTCTCTCCCAACAGAGCAAAATTGAGGAGGAAACAAAGTTAAAGGTGGATTATGCATACTATGTGAACATCAGCTTCATGTAAGCTTTGTTCTACATTCAATCAAAATTTAAGGACAAACTGCTAATATTTTATTAAAACATCACAATAGAAAGGCCAAACTGGTAAATTGGAAACCCTACAGAAAGAGCACATAGAAGCCATCACCTGAAATACTTCCAGCAGAGGTGTCTCAGACATCACGTATCCTGTTCCAACTCAGATACATAAAAATCTGAATCTGACCCACGGTGTAGTCTTTGGATAGGTCATTATCTCTCTCATTTCAAGAAAACCATATTCCTGATGTTACCAGAACTGCAGCAATAGGCTTAGTTGAACCTACCCTAATCAAGGAGCCATTTTTCTGGTGAGTTACTTCTCCATGTTGAAAGAGTAGGGGGAAATGCCCACGTTTCTCTGCTGGTTTGGGCTGGGATAGAGTTAATTTTCTTCTCAGTAGCTGATATGGGACTGTGCTTTGGATTTGTGCTGGAAACCATGTTGATGGCACAGGGATGTTTTAATTATTGCTGGGCAGTGCTGACACAGAGCCAAGGCCTTTTGTGCTCCTCACTTCACCCCACCAGCGAGAAGGCTGGGGGCTGCACAAGGAGTTGGGAGGGGACACAACCAGGACAGCTGAACCCAACTGGCCAAAGGGATATTCCAGACCGCATGGCGTCATGCTTGGCCTATAAAGCTGTGGGAAGGAGGATGGAGGGAACATTGGGAGTGAAGACGTTCGGCTTTCCAAGTGACCATTACGTGTGATGGGCCCTTGCTTTCCTAGGGATGGCTGAACACCTGCCTGCCCATGGGAAGCCATGAATGAATTACTTGTTTTGCTTCGCTTGTGTGCGCAGCTTTTGATTTCCCTATTAAACTGTGCTTATCTCAACCCACGAGTTTTCTCGCTGTACTCTTCTGATTCTTTCCCCCAGCCCACTGGTGAGGGAACAAGCGAGCGGCTCTGCGGGTCTCCGTCGCTGGGTGACGATGTTTAAGGCCTGAAATACTACAAATATGCCACTCAAAGGAACCTATCTGCAGCACACCATGATAAGAGATTTTACCGGCCCTGTAAAACCTGTGAGCCCTAGGAAGGCTGCTGCATATTGACTAAGCCAATTTCTCCACCAAGGAATTATTTACATATAAACAGGCTTTGCTATAAAAGCATGCCATGACACTAAAGATGAGGCGATAGTGGGAGAAACAAGTGTCGTCAAGACCACTTCCAAACAAAAGTGTTTTTGAACCTCAGAAGGTATTTCTTTCGGCAAACAAAACAATTTTTATTCAGTCATCTCTATCTCCTGTATTTCTAGAAAGATGTGCTCCCTGAGCTACCTATTACATAATTTAGTTCCTGGGATCTACTGTAATAACAATACTCTGTATATAAAAATAGGTCTAAAAGTGTTTTTTAGGGATGCCAATGCATTCAAAAGTCACAAAACTCCACAACTGAGATTGTTGCACAGTTCTTCATGTATTTACTCGGCCTTGAATATATTTTTTAAAGCTTCATGCATTTCTTTCTGCTGAGCCCTAACTGGTTCAGTTTATAAAAGCACAATTCATGTTATTAGCATGAGCCAGGTAATTTTAAGCATCTTCTGAAGGGAGGGCCTCAAGCTTCCTGGGCCTTCCCCACTCTCCAAAGCATTTCTACAGCCACACAACACACTCCAGAAAAGGATTTGTAAATATCTGGATACATCAGCAGCATAAAACTTACTGTGATTCTGATGGGCTCATGACTGTGTTTCTGCTGAAGCAGACAGAACCCCATATACAAAGTTTCTGTTGGCTTTTAGCTGGCTGTACTATAACAGACAAACGTTAATCCAGCAAAAAATTAGTGAGGTGCAGATATGTAACTCCTAATATGACAAGGTTTTAGAAACTGAACCAGTGTAATGATTTTATGCCATACCAGTACTGCTCAGCACATGGCTGTGGCAGCCTTTCTGCAGCATTGAGAGCCCCGGAACAGATTTACTGTATCATCAAACCACAGTTGAAAATGAAACAACTTCATTTCCTAGTGTATTCACAAAAAAAAGTGAAATGAAAAATAATGTGAAATGAAAAAAATCAGTATCAGAGTTCAAAACGTAGCTGCCTGATACATCTTCCTTGTGGTCTTTCTGTTTGTTTGTTTGTTTGTTTGTTTGTTTGTTTGGGTTTTTTACTAGAAATTTGCAGCTGGGGTGCAAATCTGGGCATTTCTTTTGATTGCTGATGAACTCTCCTTATACTCAGCCTTTTTGAGTTAGATCAGCAGAAGAAATTCTAGAAACACACCCATCCCTGAGTTTGATCTAGAACGCAAGCCTGCAGCACATCACGTGACTGCACTGCGACTGCACTGCTCCATCCCCAGTCCAGCCAACTTCTCTGCTCCCAGCAGTGATGAAATAGAATCTGAGCTTGTGCATCAACAGCAACAATGCAGAGGAAACATGCTTCTTGCCAAACCCCAGGTTTAATTTTCAGACTCACAGTGGGAGCACTGACCCAGCACTATGCGGGGTTATGAAACCTGGCTGTATCCCACAGTCCGAGGTGCTCCGGCAGCCTTCAAACCACAGAAACACCACTCTCAGCCCTGCTCAGCATCCCTCACACAGCTGCCTCCCAACAGCAGACAGTCTTCCCATTTTCAACTATTGAAATAAATTATTTCTTTACAATTTCAAAATGTTGACTTCAAAACTATAATCAAAGGAACCTAATGTTCAGAGCAAACGTGAATTAATGAGGCACAAGGAGCTGAGAAATAAAAAGCACAGGAAACAAGTCACTCCGATGTTGCTGTTACGTCCGAGGCGCAATAGTTTTTCTCTGACAATTGAACAAGAATTTCATCTCAGTACACACATTTGCTTCACTCACGTTACCACCTCAAGGATTTGCTTCTCCAGAGGCATGAAGTCCCACTTTGCGATGTCCGGCTGCATCTTAAGCATCAGCTTGTGCAGCATGGACTGGAATTCTGCTATTTCTGGTGACTTCAAACATCAGTAAACTGGTTGATCAGACACATCTTCCACAGTCTCTGCAAAGCTCTACAATTTTCCTGGGGTTTTTTAGCAGTAAAATGATGTCCATCAGCTGCTCATTATAAACACTGGCCACATTATCTGCCTTCCTATATTAACAGTGTAATACAAGCAACTCTCACAGTGAGAAGACCTTTTGGACAGAGAATGTCTGGTTACAGAGCATCGAAGAAAACATTCAGCCACTTAAAAAAACCAAACCAACCGAAAAACCTTAAACAATCAAAAGGCAAAAATCTTTTCCCCTTAGCAGAATACAGAGGTGAGAAGCTTTAGAATTAATTTACATTTTTGAACACTCCTAAATTAAAAATTAAATTGTTTTTGTTACCCTGATCTTTGTAAAATATTCCACTTTCCTTCTCGAAGTGATGACATCTTACTGTAAATCAACCATTGGTTGGAGACAAATAAAACCAGAATTCATCCTACTGGGATCTAATTACCCCAGCTGGATTATGTTTTATCAAACAGATGCTTGCAGATTTTCTTCTTTGCTGTTTCTTTCTGGAAAAGACCTCTAATATCTTTTTGGGAGTTTCCCACGCTAGCTGCACTTCGCTAATCAAACTTCGTGCAGAAATAGCCTTGTGTGCTCTACCTGTAAGAGTTTTCTGAATTTATATATTTTGAAAATATATAAAAGCTCTCTGAGCAGCTTTTCCAGTCAGCCCTTGCTCTCTGCGGTCTGCCCTCATAGCACAGCCCAAGGCTGGGGCTTCATAGAGTCATTTTCGTGATGTAATAAATTACCAACATGAATCAGGTACTTCATTAAATAATCATGTTAGCTTACAAAAAACCCCACACATTAAAAACCTGTTTCCCTAACAAAGCAGAAACACAGAGCTTCAGGCAGCTCCTCAGCTCAGCAGCCCCTTGCCTGCAGAGTCATCCAAGGCTGGAAGGTTGAGCTGGTGACTGGTTCTTACCCCAGAGCTCCTGTTCTAGGGAAATAGCCAGAGTCACGGGCCAAGGACTAAAAGGTGACATGGCAATGGAGCACGATGACTTCTGCTGGAGAGATGACTACTAGACGTTCTAATAGTCAACCCCAATGCCACTCTGAGAAAGCCTATGGCCAAAATGTCCCACCTGCCTACTTCTAGTTTTGGTCACATGCACAAGTTGGTTTTTTTCCTGTTCTCCTCACTAAGTACATCCAACTTAGCACCAGTACGTCACCTCTTGCCTTTGCCAATGGCATTTTGTTCTTCTTAACAACACGGAGTAAATACCAGGTTTCAGGAAAATGTCTCTGCAGGTTGAAGCTCACCTGCAAAATCTCTTTTGCCTCTCTGGTTCTGAAGCCTTATGCAGTAAATCTTTCTCTCTCTACCCTGGGAAGCATTAAGCAATTCTCCCAGGTTTTTCTGGATCCTGAACTACAACACTGAATATCATCAGTGCTACAGAGCCACCAAACTCCAGTTATTCCTTCTCCTCCTCCTCCTCCTTGCAGAGGTTGTGGCCAGTAAAAGACCAATAAGAGAGCTTTCTTCCAATAAATGTGTTCTTCAGTTTGAGATGTGGGATCAATGCATAGTCACATCATGGCCAGCACTCCCCTTGCAAGGTAGGTACGCCACAGCTAGCTGATACACCAAAGCTGAAGCTGATGTGCTCCTGACTGGTCCACAGCAAAAAGCAAAAGATCCCAGTAAAAATGAGCTGAGAAAAAGTCGGCAAAATTATTATTTATCTCCCACTGTTCTCTTGTCTTTGAGTTCGGCCAGGTTGGGCTGCCTAAGGCTTGACAGTACAGCGTTTTCCTCACCTGATCTATTATTCATGAGTTCAACTATAAAGACAGGCATAAAGATCACTAATCTTATATCAGCAGCTGAAGTTTACAGCCTCCATATACATCAACACCCTTCAGCTTCAACCATTAAAGCAAAATACCTCAGAAAAACTAAAAATGAACAGGGTAAAGTGGGAATAGCTCCAAAATGTTGACATACCTCCCAAAATATTTTCCCATTGTCTTGAGCTACAGACACAGTAGGTTTCACCAGACCCATCTTTGTAATCTGACCATTGTATGGCAAAACTTCACATAATATATCCATTTTAAAATTACAATAGTAATCAGAAAACCCTGCAGTTTTAATTGTGCAATGTACTATTATTATTATCATCTGTATAGAGTTACCATCCCAAAAGGGATGTGCTTTGTGCTGGGGAGTGGAAGGGGACGGGAATTGACGTCAGCAGCCCTACAACTCTCTGCACTCCTGAATTATCATTTTTTAACCTTGGGGAAAAATTGAATTCCGCTACTGAATAAATTTAGCACAGAGTCAACTTAATGATCACATTAGTCCCTGTCTGTTCTCCCAATGCCCATTCACTATTTAATTAACCTATTTTTGTAGGTTACTTCTTGGAGCTATTTTTAGGTAGTTTAATCTATGTCGTCCCTTCTCTGAAGATGGCTACATGAGTTACCTTTCTTCTACCAACTATGTCATTGCCATTTGGGTGTTAGCAGGAACATGGTTATGCCAAAGCTTGCTCTGACTTAATCTGTCAGTATATCACTGCCCAAAATCAATGATTTTTTTTTTTTCTGGTTAATTCCTGGGACAACAGAAATCATTCCTGCTACTTTAGCAACTTGCTAGAAGATGGATTTTCTTCAGTCAGACCAATAATTCAATCATCATCACAGGCTGATTTAATTACAGGGGGGTGGAAAAAGACCCTATACATCATTTTCCTAGAAGCAAGACCCACACACCAGAGATCTTATGACAAAGCCTTCACGTGCCAGCCCACACAGACTGCAGCTGTGGCAGCCAGAGGGGCGTCTGGTGGTGAATGTGCTGACAAAAAAACCTCATTATCCAAACTGGGGAAGTGACGTGTATACTTCTTTTGTCTGCAAAGGGTGCAGGATGGACATGACTAACAACCAGAGAGTTGTTATTGTGGCTTGTTTGCCTCAGTGCACAGTTAACTGCAAAGCTAAAAAACAGGCAGCTAAAAAACGGACCAAAATAACTACTAGGGCAGGAGCCCAGCAAAAGCTTAAAAATGTATAGAATTGCCGTTTGGAGACTGGGATTTGCCTAAACGGTTTGGAAAGAGAACCTGAAAAAAGAGATCCTACTTCCCCAGCTGATCCATAGAGAGACTGCGCATCTTTTGGAAGGAATTTATAAGTACCAATTGCTCAAAATGCGTAACATTTAGAGCAATTGTGATACTGGCTGTCAGGATCTCACATGTCTTTAGCTGTAGCAGATTGCTGCAGACTAGTCTTTCCCTCTGCTGAACATATGTCTGAGATTTTATCTGGTAAAAAACCCCCTGTTTTGTTCTGTACGCTTATTGCAGTTTTGAGCAATCTGCTGGCAAATCAGCCTTTCCAGCCTCATTCTCTGCCTATTGAAGACACATAAAACAATTCCTTATACCTCTAATGGGTAAGAGATGACGGCTAAGGCTTTCAAGTTCCTTTTCCAAAATATTCCATCTATGTTTCAATGAAAAAGCAAGCTCTTGGGACTTGGAGGAACGGGGAGGGGCTGGCAGGAGATCTTAGCTGTCTCTATTATTTTAATAAAATCAGCTGAGGTCCCTTAGAAGTAAAGAGGGAAATAAAATATACTCTGTAGTGGTCAATCCAACACTATAATCTCTGTGCTCTTCCAGCATGTAGTTTGAAGTAAGAAGCAGAAAAAAAAGGATTGTCTTTAAAGAGTTAAGAGGATTAAAAAAGTTTACAGGCAAGAGTCAGAAGCAAGATTGACAAATGTGAAAAAAAATAACGGAGAAGGACAACAATAATAAAAAGACTAAGTAATGGAAGAGATTATTAATGATCACGAAGCCTGACCTGTAACTAGATGCCTTCAAATTACCTCAGCACACACATCAAACATTGCCTTTTCTAGCCTTCATTTTGTAAAAACATAGTTCTGTTCTTCTCTTCTGAAATGCTCCTATATCATATATGATTGTTAATAGTATAATTGGGTTTTTCAAATTATATGTGTTGATTATATATCATTACTAATAATATAATATCTAAGTTTTCTTTCACATAAATATTACATATCATGTAAGCAAAAAAACAGGTTCAGTAAACCTTGCTGTGACTACATTTATCACTATACCACTGCCCACTACTAAGGAAATAATAAAAATTGCTAAAATGACAATTATTTATATTATTAAAATAATATATAATAGGCATTTTTGAATTTCGTGTCTATAAAACTGTGCTTCTAACATAGCACTATTTTCACCTTATGTTATTTTCAACAACACTGGAGATCTGTAAGATACGGAATTTCACAACAAACATCTTATCAAGTAAGGATATCAGCTATTAGGTTTTCTTTAAATATGTGCAATGTTTTGGTCAATAATAACACAAAAAATTAAACATGAGGTAAATGTAGTATAAATAATTAAAATGCTCAGCTTACTCAGGCCAGGCTGTTTAGAGGAGAAAAGCAAGAGTGTGCATACCATAAGCATCCTTTTTTTTTTGACCGACTTTAACTCCAGTACCCTGCCAGGACCTTTTTAGATAGGAGACAACATATTAATTATTATCTACAATGGAGAAAGGATTTGTTATGCTATCAATATACTTAGCAACTGCAGAAAGCAAGAAATGGTGCACTACCTGGAGAGCTTTTGCTGGATAACTACTTTTTTTCAAGTGTGTAGTGGAACGTGGCTGGCTGTGACTTTTCAGGTGTCTGACTGCACCAGGAATGCTCTGCAGTAGAAAATGCCCTTATTAATGCAAGATCTGCTAGAAGATACGATCCCAGTTGCTTTTTTGCTGCATCTAGGAATAAAATTAGGTGTTCAAAAGGACTCCTGTAAGTAGGAAGAAAAGTGGATGCAAAGCAAAAGCCAAAACCAATACTGCAAAATGGAAGGAAATTCTGAACTTTGAGGTCTTAAATTTCATGTTACCTTACCAGGAGTACTGTCTCTAAGTATTACCACCTCCCCTCTCCAAAAAATTTCATACCAAATTTGATAAAGACAATATTCTGGTTTCTCTTCAGATCATATAAATCTGTGAGACTAGTTACAGAAAATTAAACAGTACCTAGTTTAGGAGCACAGTTGTTTTTTACCTTTTCCAATTATTGTTTTGAACACCTCTCTCTTTTAAACATATATTTCTTCCTGATACCATCCTTAAAATACTGTAAATATCTTGTAAAATCCCCGTTGAGCTGTAAGATTACCTTTCAGCTCTGCTGCAAGTTGATATGCTAACAACCAGCAAGCAGTAAGCTTTCTTGACCTTGAAGGTACAAGCTGCTGTAATGAAGTGAAAGACCATATTGCACCGGAACTGCAAAAACAACTCCAAATCTTCATTTTTCCTGTCCTCAGCCCAGATCTGAGGTGTTGTCTCAATGAAATTTGGAAATTACATGTCAAAAGAACTTTGCTAAGTCCAACATAAAGAAAATTTCTCTTTTGTAGGAGCTGACAGAGAAAAGATACAGTGTCTGTGGTGTCCACATGGGTACTGCATTCAGCATCCCAAAAATCAGTTCACAACTACTTGTTGCTCGTATGTTCTAATCTCTTCCAGAGGGACTTCTTGGAAGCAGATCTTCAGAAAGGGGGAGGGGGAATCCTGAAAACCAGTGCTTGGAGGTCCAGCTGAGAACTGCAGCAAACAAAGAAATCTGTCATTGCATATTAATGCAGATCAAAATGCTCTAAATTCAGGATCAGACTAATGACTGTGACTACTTGTCATCCAGCCATCAATCCAGCCCGTGTAGGTAAATGAGATTAGTGGTAAATTTGTCATGTCAAAGTCCATTCCTGGAGGTATTGGGAGCGCTGTGGCCTTGGTAGGTGCTAGCTCTTAGGGGCTAGGAGGCAGTTTAAGGGGATTACTGGGACTATTGCTGGTTGATTGAAAATATTGATTTTTGTCTATGGGGCACAAGTTGTCAGACATATCATCACCTGGTCCCTGCTCAAAATGCAGTAAGTTCATACTGTACTCCTACTGCTGCCATCTCCTTTTTTGTTCAGACTATGGAGAAAGGGTACAGAGAGAAGGGCAAGCCTGCACATCCTCACCTGACACCACGTGACTCTGCCATGCACAGATAATGCTGGATTTCCTTCCTCTTGGCAACATCCAGGAGTCTGTTTTATTTTGTTTATTGCTCACTGCAAAATGGCTGCATGTACCTGACCTGATTATTATTCTTTGTTTTATGAAATTAAGCAAAACATGCTGCCATGTTGAAGAGCTGGATTAGTATCATGATTCTGCACAGTACCCTGACAAAACAGGACCAGGCTTTCCTACAAACCCTTGGGCTCCTTCTTGCAGAGCTCCACGGAGCTGCTCCGTCACACCACAGTCCAGCATGCACATGGAATGCCAAAATACTTAAGATACTTTGGGCACTGATCCATATAGCATCCACAGCATAAACTGTGAAGTTCTATGGAGAAACCCATAGCTGCTGAAGTAACCACACATTTGAATTTTTTCCTTTTTCCAT
This sequence comes from Struthidea cinerea, assembly GCA_013397865.1. NCBI lineage: Eukaryota > Metazoa > Chordata > Aves > Passeriformes > Corcoracidae > Struthidea > Struthidea cinerea. The sequence continues at coordinate 241,377 of VZTI01004251.1, forward strand.
GCCCTCAAGGCAAATTACATTTATAACGTTAACTGCAGTCCAAACCCAGAAATAACCACTGTAATAATGTATTCTGACCATACTGCAACACATTCATAGTATTTTGGTGAGGAATATTTATTATGTAGTATATAACTGAAGTTTACCAGAAGATATTTCTGGAAAGAGATTGCATTTTACTTTAAAAACTTCACTGGACAGAGCTTAGAGAAACCAAAAACATAATTTCAAAACAAAACAAAACCCATCTTTGGCAGGAAATCATCCAAGTTTTCATTTTATACTGTTTCTCCCTCCGTTTCCCTACCTCCGTGACCCAGACTCCTCTCCCTACTCACCAGCCTGTAGCTTCCAGTTATTTTAACTATTAAAGTGGCAGAGGTCTGGCATAAAAGCCCACAACTGGACAGATGAACAGGCATCAATTTTGTTTCATAGGTTTTCGTGGTTTCAGGTTTGTTTTTAAAGAAGAATTGAGGACAACATCCAGTTTTTTCCACCCTGCTGCCTCCAGTGATTCAGACTCTTGTAATGAATGCAGGCTTAGTTTATAAAATCTATCAAAACAATTTTCAATCTCCATGTTAACCAATTTGCCCTATCATCTAAAAGAATCAGCACACAGACTAAAATGATACTGCACTTCTACAACAAGAGTTTTGCTGCTAAATTTAAGACAGACAGATTGTACCTCTTGTTCTCATTTTTCCCCAGCTTCCCCAGGGGAAAACTCAAAGCCATGTAAAATTTCAGACAACTGGCTTATGTAGACAGCTAAAAGAGAGACAGAGGGAACACAGATGTTATACAGAAAACCAAATTCAGCCTTAGCAATGCAGAAGCAAACACAGCCCTTAAATTTAAAAACTGGTAGGTGAAACGTAAGGATTTTCAGAACTCTCTGTTGAGTTGAAAATTTTGAAAACTTTAAAAACCACTCCAGTTACGTAAAAATCATGAAAAACAAAGTCTGTCCACAGAATGCAAGCATGACCCATGCACTGAATCATAAGTACCATTCATTACAGGACAAAACAAAATTACGGTGCCTTTTATTCTGTTTGAATAAGACTTTACTCCAGTAGTCCTTCCAATGTCCAAAAGAGGGAGAGTGATGAAATCAGCACCCCAAACGGCATGTAAAGCATTGAATTTCCAGCCTGAAAAGCTCACTACATACATTGCCTATTCTTTAGGATGATTGCCACAGGATTTCTCTGTATGTTCGCTGCAAGAAGCCTTCAGAAAGCTTACCAGCTCTGACCAATACATTAGCTACAGTTTCAATTACCCTGTTAATGTGAAACGTTTTTCAGCATGCAGCTTCACAGAAACCAGTTAGCAATACTATTACCTTCACACTTAGTGGGTGAGGAATTGACAAAGATTAACATTCAAACAAAGAAGTGCTTAGCTGACTTATGCAGGTAATAATCATGAGGACATAATTATGCCAAATGGAAAAGAAAGGGAAAAACACACTTGCAAAAGTAATGAAAATGCTGAATCTTGAAAACAATCCTATAATGACTAGCAAGGCACAAGATATACTATTTATAAGCAATGCTGGCATGCAAATGAAACACACAGAAAAAACTACCCAGTAGAGAGTGCAACCGGGAATGTTGGTAAAGTGCACTCCATAAATTCATGCAAACAAAAGAAATCATTAAATACAACTTTGTTCGCCAAAATCAACATACAACAATACATCTTTGTTTAGACAAATTCTCCTTTGCTATAACAAATAGCTGTGTTAGCCAACAATGCAGTGAGGAAAACAACATGGTAATCACTGCAACCCAAGCCCCACTGTTCTCCCAAAAGTGAATGTTCCTTTAGAATATATCTAATTTACTCTCCACATTTGAAATGTAAATGCTCTTTATCAGCTACAGTAGTCTCGTAATAAGTCTTTTGAAATGGCTATATTTACTGTAGCAACTGAATAACTGTGAATTAACAGAAGTTTCTGTTGCTATTTTTCTTCCTTTGTTGAGAAACAACATGAGCTCTGATTGTGAAAATGACTTAAATTCCTGCACTACGGCCCACCCCTGAACAAAGCATTAAGGTTCTTACCTGTTTTGCTAAACTGTGATGAAGTTAAGCACGTATCTAAATACTTTGCAGAGTCCGAATACAGCATTTTGCTAAGCCCAACTGCACAAGATTGTATGTGCTGCCAAGCTTGTACAAGCTGGCCTCAAAAACTTTGTTCACATGCCAGAAGGTTTGCCACAGCGTGATCCTTAGACACTTAGTTAGAAAACTTCATGTACCAAAGACTAAGTCTTGCTGGCTGCAGAAGGTCTTTGCTCTGTCCAAAGCAAACAGGAACAGAAGAAGTTTGAAAAGCAGTCAGTAGCCTGCAGCTCGCTCATACTGAATCACACCGGCACAAGAACCTCTTCAAGGGAGATGTTACACCAGAAACCCAGAGCACCATGCAGTTCAGGAGACCTTCATTCCATTCACCATTCTGTATGGACACATCACCTGCCTTGGCTGCCATCATTCGGTCTCTAGGTGGGACACGTCCCTTGAGCTACTGTTTTAATGTAAAGGGATGAACAACCAAATATAAAACATCACTAGGGTTTCTTACTGCAAAGAATCAACTGCTAAAGTCTGCTAAAAAACACCTCCTTCTCTAAAGAACATTTTGGACTCATGACACTACCAGCAGAAAACATCTGACATTTAAAGATGATAGAATAGCATTATGAAAGATAAGGGAGGACTGAACTCCCTTCACCACTAAAGAAAAAGCATTCCATTCTTTCGCCTCCTGGGATGTCTCAGTTCCCAGAGTGACCCACCTTCTGTAGAACGTGCTGGTTGGATGATGCTACACATCTGCCATCTCCAGCTGTTACTTATCTCTCTATGTCCACATCCTTTTTACTCCAATTTCTTAGCTCGTCTGTCTGGCAAAAATGAACAGTTCACCTAGAATTCAATCTGCTCTGTTGTTAATTAATACAACTCTTGAGCTGCACCATCTCAGTAAACCCAAGCCTCGCATGCTGTGGAAACCCACTGACCAGTCAGTTGGGGGACAGAAAGACTTCACAGGAAAGAGGGCCACCTACCAAACCATCCAACCCACTCTTCATGTGCCTTTAAGTACTCAGATTTTTTTCTTGAAGAGTTTCCATCAAGGCTTCCGCAGCTGAGATCACTTAAATCACTGCTTTGCACCCCACTGCAGGCCATACACTGTGTAGGGAAGTACTGTTCATTCCTAGGAGGCAGAAATCAAACAGAATTGTATTCCTTTGCAAAAAAAAAGAATCTTTTCCTGTCAGTGAAACAGTTTCAAAATTACTTTAATGCTCTTCTTCTCCTGTCTGCAGCTCTTTTTTTTTTTAATTGGACTTCCCAGATAATATGAATGCCAGCACAAATTATTTGGCAAAGGCTGGACTGCTGGCAGGTGGGCTGCTACTCTGGCAATTTCAAGTTGGACAAAAAAAAAAAATTAAATCAATCTACAAAACACAAAACGGCCAAACAGATTACTCATTGGCTGGTAAGCCATATCCCCTTGAGGCTGTTGATCAGGCTCTATCCCTGGCTGCCAGCCTGCTGGAGTACAGATGGAAGAACTGGCTGCCGAAACACTTCTCTCGCCCACAGCTCAGCAGGAGAAGGGATCCCAAGCGCTGTTGGAGAATATTTCCTTGGTAACTTATCTTCTACTTATCAGTGCCTTTCCACTGCAGAAGCAGTATTTCTTTTCTGTAAGCAAGATCTAAAGGAAATTATTAGTGATTTTCAGTATTTCTTTCAAATCAGTTACTCCTTGCAGAACACTGAGCAAAGTTAATGGAAATTGTTCTCTTGCTCAAAGATTTCATTTTCACTGCAACACAACTGGAAACATTAAAGATAACAACTTTGCCGCTATTATTTTGTGGGCTCAACGTCTTCATTTCCAAATATCATGTAATTCTCTTTTGGTAGTTTTGACAAGGTTCTACCTGTGTTTATACTGAATTTGCAGTGTTTATATCTTGCACATTACCTGTATATTTCTGCAATAAACAATATACATTAAATCAGGTATCTATTACTTCATAATGAATCAATGGATTCAAATGTAACTTTACTCCTTAATTCCATGGGTGTATTTAGAAAACGAGGTAAGGTTGTTTCCATCACAAAGCTTTGCATACAAAAGTATTGGCATCATATCATGGGCACTCTGCAGATGCCTGGGAATGGAGCAAATCCAATCCCTTGTTATAATATGCCCCTGATGTTATGACTTGGATATGACTATGATGTGTCAACAAAGACATTAATTAGTATTTTTCCAATTTTAAGAAAGCCTGTAAATTCAAGCAATAAGAGAAAAAGAAAGTTTAGAGTGGTCACAATTAATGCAAATAAGACAACATTCAAGTGAAATACATGGTGATACGTGAATGCCCCAAGCACTAGAAGCAAAATCTCTCAGATTTCAAGAATTATATGTGATGATGCTTTTCACTTAGTTTGGGTTCACAGAATTACAAAATGGTTTGGCTTGGAAGGGACCTCAAAGATCATGTTGTTCCAAGACCCCTGCTGTGGGCAAGGACACCTTAAACTAGACCAGGGTGCTCCAAGCTCCATCCAGCCTGACCTTGAACACTTCAAGGGATGGGGCATCCCACAGCTTCTCTGGGAAACCTGTTCCAGGGCCTCACCACCCTCACAGTAAGGGATTTCTTCCAAATGTCTCATCTAACTCTGTCCTCTGTCAGTTTAAAACCATTTCCTCTTGTTCTTCAGTACATGCTCTTGTCAAGAGTCCTCCAGCTCTCTTGGAGCCCCTTTAGGTACTAGAAGGTGCTAAAGTTCCCCTGTAGCCTTCTCTTCTCCAGGTTGAACAAGGTTGTATTGTTCCATTCCTTTCTTAGCACACAGTACACAAAGAAGCATTTGTTTTTAATTTTCCAGTTTAGTGAGTTCTCCTAACAACCTCCTACTCTCTTTCAAATCCACCAGCTTGTCTCTCATCTGCTCTCTGACAGTGTCCCACGGATCGAGCGATCAGCACAGAGGGAGTGCTAGGCAGGTCAAAATCCCTTCTCCCAGCCCCTTTTGTTCCAGCTGTCATGCCTAATCTCTGTGCAGAGCCAAGGGCGTTATATTAATCAGCTGTCGGTGTATCTCTTGCTTCTTAAATTCTACTCTCTGCTTTACCGGGACCTGCTCTGAGCTGGCAGTTTGATTACATGGCAGCTGGGGGTCCCTCACAAACAGTGAGACTCTGCAAGCTGCTCAGCTTGTGGTCTGACAGTGGGACATGCCAGGATACAGCCAGCAAAGCAGCAGGACACACTCCAGAGCCTGGGAGGGACTTGCCAGTTACTGGGCTGGCAGCAACACCAGGGTAAGGTCGCCTTGCAACTTTATTTCCAATCTCCTACCAGCTGTTTAACTCTTACTGTAATCAAATCAACTCATTTGGTCTTCTCTCACAAATCCTGGATGGCAGACATGTCTAGGACAGGGGACAGGTGGGGAGACCTTGGATCCCTCAGGACCTGTCGCGACTCTTCTTACTAATGGACAAAGGGGCAGAACCCATGGTGCCGCCACTCCACACATGTTGTGTGGCTCTCCAGACCCCCAGGCACAGCCTTCCCAGGAGCTGCCAGGTTCAGACTGGGGACTGATGCTACCAAATGCCAAGCGAGTGAAGAGCAGCATCCGTACGCAGATATCAGGCTGGTCCCCTCTGGCAAACAGCCGGGGAAAGGATGTTTGGAGGGCCAGAAATAGTTACATTTGGGAGGAGTTTGTCCCTCCCAAGAGTTACAAAGTAGAAGGACAGTCGCTAGCAAAAGGGAAAGCACTTTGATTTCTTGGTTAGCATTGGCACGGCAGAAGAAAGCAAGCAAACCTGCCAAAAATCGCTGAGGCAGTGATATTGGAACACATAATAGTCCATGTTTTCAAAGGGCAAGTAGAAGGGGGAGGAAACGGGACTGTCATAACTACAAAGGTGAGAGAGAACATAAAACTCCCAAGAAAGCTGCTTCTGTACTACAGCCAAAACAAAACCCAGGCTGTAAAAAATCTTCGGGGAAGGTGCCCAGAAAAAAAAAACTTAAAAGCACTTTTTCAATCATTTTCATTAGGAAAGGCAACATCAGGAGTGGATAAGGGTATTTCTAACATTATTTTTAGCCAAACAGAATCAATTATAAGTTGTAGAGGTAAGGCAGTATAAGAAGGGAAAAAATAAAATTCTTTAAAAATGTTAAGGATGTGACAACAAGAGACCAAATGATCAGCATGAGAAGATTTGGAGTTCATGCTGAAGCAGAAGGTCAGTAGACAAAACCATTCATCCCGTTTGATATTTTTAAAGGCTGAAACCCACCTTAGAGGGTCAATTTGATCCCTTTTTAAGCGGCAGCTTCACACTGAACTCCCAAACCGGTTTTCTTACTCCTTGCTATTTTCCTCCAGCACCCATATTTGACACAAGTCATTACAGCAAATATATGGCAAGCTGTGGAAAGTATTTTTGGCACATAATGCAAGTCGTAGGTACTTGGCAGGCACAGCAGACCATTGCACTGATTGCCTCGGTGTTGCCTCTGTCACTTAGTAAAGTCAGTGATAGATTTGGCCGAGCTGCTACATCCTCCCAGCGCCGCATTCGGATCGCACACCGTCCATTCATTCTTAAAAACAGCAAATTCAAAACCAATGTGTGGGACAAAATATATCACCTTTGATCTACACACAATGTACTTTCTCTAGTGAGCATGAACATATTCCACCATAAACCAGCAGTGAATGGCAATTCTCGGTGAGCCACGCAATTGAAACGCTGGGGCTGAAAATGAAGCGGTGGAGGAAAAGCAGTCAGAGAAAAGACAGGAATGAAATGGGACTGTTACTATGAAGCTCTTTTAAAATAACTTGTATACCATAAATAATAAAGAACCAAGCTGGTTTAGCAGCAGCATGTTGTTACTGCTGATTAGGAAGCTGGAAATATGTCTGTTAAGTCTGCTCTTTTCTGCTCCAGATGCCAAAGATTTTTCCTCTCCAACTATTTTTAAAGCTTTTAGAGTTTTCCAGGTTACCCTTCACTGTTACTTCATCACTGCTCAAATGCAGCATAGGCAGGACAAATAGCTGTAAAAAAAAGAACCCAAAATTGATGCCTTGAGAGGCCACCTAAAAACAGAGGTTAGACAAGAATAAGAGAATAAAAGTAGGTATTTATTTGAAGGGCCTTCAAAGGTACACCCTGGGCAGTCAAAAGGCTACACCCAAGGTGGACCCTGAGTCATGGGTTCTTCACACTTTTGTAAGTTTGGTCCATTTGCATATCAGAGTTAATTCTCCAATTATAACCTCAGTTAATGATGTAATTACCCTAAGTTTGCCCCCCCCCCCAGGCTATAGTTAACACATTTTGGGGCCTGGTGTCCTTGAAAAGCAAACCTGGAGAGGCCTGTTATGTCCAACCAGTGTGAGAGAACAGTAGTTAACAGGCCACACGGAACTTCACAGTTACACACTAGGCAGTACAGGATTTCAAAAAATGTAATATTTAAAACCTAAGGCAACAAAACCTCACCAAACTGTTCCATATATTGTCATCTCCCCTCCATTTTTATAGGGAGAAAAAGGCCCAGAGAAGCATTATGCAGTCAAGTGTTGAGATGCACCCAGGGCAGTGGAGCTCAAGAATAGGGTCTTTCATCATTTTAACACCTATAATGAGAACAAAACACAGCTGGCCACCATGGGCTTGACTCTTGGAAAATACATGCAAAGGATATTGTAGAATTTAATAGTGGCAAGTTGGGGTAAGCAAAAATGTTGAATTCAAAAAGAAAATAAAAGATTTATGTTCATACTAATGCATAGCAGATTCCAAGAGGGCTCAATATGTACCATAAATCAAACTGAGCTATAAGAAAATCACAGTGAAGCTAGACAGGATAGGTGCTTTATAGTATAAAGTAATTATATTGAGTGACCAACTGTACTTTTGTAACAGTAACAGAAATTCTATACACTCTTCAACCTTCTTTTATTTTCTCTTGCCAATAGTAATCATTTTGGAGTACACTGTTCACAAGAAAGACACCACTTAAAAGAAAAATCTACATATCAGGCCCACCATCTGTTCTACAGTCTATTCTACAACTAGAATATAGATGTGATATTGTTGTTCCATGTCGGTTCATGGGAAGTGGTACTCTGCAGGAAGAGTTTGTATGTTTTGCACCTCAAAAGCAGCAAACAAAACGTAGTGCAGGGAACAGGCAGAATGGTCTGTTTTAATTGAACTGAATAGAGAACAAGCATTCTCTTGCCTTAGAGATCTGCCTGCAAGTGACTCCTGCTGTTGTTTTTGACTTGCATGCATGACGTAAGCTGCATGCCAGACCAGGAGTCGCTTTCCCTGCTCCAACCTGGCATGACCCCTCTCTGATCGCTATCCTGCCGGACAGCACAGGAGGCTGAGAAAGAGGAAGGCACGCAAACCACAAGATGATGCAAGAATAAATCGCACAAGAAATATGTGCTTCGAATTTCTAGTCCCTCTCAGAGATCAAAGTGGCAGCGAATGAAATTGAAAAATAGTTGAAAATGCAGAAGCATTTTCAATTTGGTGCTTGTTTGTTTGGTTTTTATACAGCAAATAAACGGTATACAAAAACATTAACTAATAAATTTGAATGCATTCTAAGCATTCCAGAAGAGATGCAATGTCTTCTTGCATGACAGCTGAAGCTAGACACTGCTAAAAAGGGATTAACAGTAGCTCAGGGGCAGGATATCCCTTAACTGTGTGCCACAGGCTTCTTAACTTGCTCTTCTGAAGCAGCTGTTGGACAGCAAACCTGGAATTGGATGGACTCTGCCTCTGATCTGTGAGGGCAATTCCTACCCAGCCCCAGGCAGAGTGCCAGCAGCTATGAGCGACCTCTTCCTAGAGCCTTGCTTGCTTCATCTTAAGTACACCCATTATTTCAGTTCTAAATTGCTATGAAATCAGGCAAGCAAAAGTGTCAAACTAGGTGGTGGTTCTGCAACATCGACAAATGCAGCTTAAGGCTGACATTGCCAAACTAATCTTCTCTTTTGATCTAAAGATTTACTTTCTTGTAGTGAAAGACTAACAACTAACCTAAAGTTTCTGGAAAACCTGGCAGCACTATGTATCATTTGGCAGCTTGATTCCCTCTCTCCCCATGAGAGATCAAAATTAGGCTGAATTGTTAATGGGAGCAAACTAACAAAATCATTATATGCAACAATTCTAAATGTAAAGCAGAAACCTGAACTAGGTTATTTGTGTGTATTGCACAAGTCTCACTGTGATTCTACAAAAATATGTAACACAAACCTATCAATACATAAAAATCCTAATATATATGTGGATTTATAGCTCTACAGTGACTGGAAAGCCTTGGATTGATGCAAATGAGGAATGCAGGAGTTATTTTAATTATGTGCACTTCTCCGTCTGGTTTCAAGAGATTAAGCCTTATAAAAAAAAAAAGTGAAATTCTTTAACCAGCACATTAAAAAAAAAAAGTCTCTTTTGCCTACAAAAAAAAAAAGCCATTAAAACTCTTCTTCTAATTCAATCAAAAATTTCAGCTCTGACAATGCTAAGAACAGCACACTTTAGATCTTTTCCAATTCCCTAAGCTATCACAATCAATTTTTTTAAGACCTGAAACTTATCCTAATTAAGATCTTTGCTTTGATATCCTGAGAATGACCTCAAGGATTCATTCTAATAAACGGAAATGATTCCTGGTAGTCTTCAGTTCTCATAAGCTTTCAAGCAAAAATCAGTTAACTCGTTCCATGACAAAATATCTTGTCGTTGATCAGTCCATCCAAAACAGTATCTGTAACACACTGACACAGACCTGAAAAGGAAGATGTGGGTTGCTCAAATGAAATGGAAGCTTCTCAGGGAGAACTCATTTGATGTTTTCTCCTTTCAATGCAACTTTGACAAATAAAATGAATCAGCCTCCTCAGTTGAGAGGAAAAAACCCACATTTGAAATTAAATGACACCTTGCTGAAGTAGGTGTCCTGATTCATGTCCTCAAAACGACCACAGTGACACAGTTACCTTCACAAGCTCAAGTCTTCTCATCTTACCCAAGCGCCCACCAAAGCTGACAGTGGCATTTTTACTGATTTCAGCTGGAGGTACCTTCGAGTAAATTACTACAGTGGAGATGTTACTCAGCTCTTTCCTTTTGTTTAATAAATCTGCGTCATCTGTTAAATTAACACTTCCCAAAAATGCAAACTTTGCATAAAAAATTCACTGGTTACACGCTATAAAAACACTTACTGAGAGGCTGGTCAAACATCAAACAATTTGGCCAGCAAAGTCACAGGGTACCCATTTTTCAAGATATTCATACCCCAAAGGAACATTGTGTTGAGCACTGCTCCCGGTGGCCATGCTTTGAGTAGAGAAAGTAGAAAAAATCTCCAGATCTACAGAGGCCCTGTCCAAACTCAGGTCTTCTCTGATTATGTGAAAAATATTCGTGAATTATAAAGAACGCTGCACTGCAGTCTACAAACGATCACATTCATTTTAGTCTGCATGTGGCTCATTAATAACTAATTATAATTCAAAATACAGGAAGATTTCATAGAGAAAAAATCTGTGGTCACAGAAACATCTTCACCCTCCCCACCAAACAATTCTTTATATCAAGAAGTTACTCCATGCATTTAAAACTTCAGTTTGCTCTTCATGCATGCAGGAAAAAAGTCAACACTGAACAAGGCTTTGTCAAATATCTTTTATATGCCACGGCAAAGGATAAGGTCATATTATTAAATAATAAATCTTATCTGCTTTTACAGATCCCTATATATTACTGAGAACTGATATGAAAATGGGAGTGCTTTGAGCCTCTGTTAATGAACCACACTGCTGTGCTGGGTCAGCATCACTCTCTGCTTTAGTGAGGTGATTTTTTCCCCTTCACTTTAAAAATAAAACTCAAACAGCCTTATTTTAGAAAAGAAAGACAGGACAGCACTAAGGAATCAGGTTTTTATGTAATCCCCAACTCCCAGATTACCACCAGGGAGCACACAAATGTGCTAATGTGAAAAATCACCTCCATTTTCTGCTGCCTCACAGAGAAAAGCGATTTTATTCTGAATATTAACTCAACTCTTGGACATGTTCAAGTGCACAAAGGGACAGTAGTATATTCATCGACTGAGCAGAAGTGCCAGAACTGCTTCTAGATGATACCGTGAATCTTATGGTTATAATGAGAATGAGGGGAATGCAAGGCTTTTACTCACTATTGCTTATTTCTTATGTCTATCTCAACAACAAACATAGTCTTTTCTCCAACTTTATGTTCAGTCACTGAATTCCCTTTTATAATCATCCAATTTCATTAGTGACAGTTACATAAATATTTTAAAAACAACTAACTTAATTGTCCCTTCGAGAAACAGATCTTTCAAATAACCCTGCAGATACTTTTTCAAACATCCAAGCCATTGACCTCAATAATGATCTGCAGAAAATTTGTTATAAAGTAGAAAAATAATTCCATTTTTGTAATGGCTCATAGCATAAGCCTCTAATGAACACAGAAACCCACCAATTCTATGCAAATGTTTGAGGCAGTTTATCCACTGGTCAGAGTTGGGATCTTCAAGCTCATTTAGCACGGTAGTATACAATAAGACACAAACCACAAATTTATCATTGAGATATAGTGCTAGACCAGCCCATTCATATTTGTGTCTCCCTCCAGGGCAGCTCAGTTACTACAGCTTTACCGTGTTCATGTAGGTGAGCCTGACAACAGGAATGGAAGAAACCAGCACCCGCTGGTGTCTCAAACCACCAACCAAGTCTAAAATGAAGTATAGATTTCCTTCCCACACGCCAGCAGATTAAAACTCAGATTGGTTGAAGTCCATTTTGAGATTTCAGCAAATCCATTTATCTCTGTTATGCACCCTGCTGTCTTCCCATCATGATTCCTCCATGGCCTAAAGTTATGGTGAGGAAAGGGAAGACTTCTTTAGATCTCCATGGAGCACACAACAGAGCACATAGAGCCCTACAAGAACCACTGCAGAACTGGGTGTCCAGCTGCAACATGGAAGGGGGCATTCATTACCTCAGCCATATGGGAATTTCTGAAAAACACCACATTCCCCATTGACCATAAAAACATTAAGAGAAGGACGTTTCAGTAACTTCTGAGCACCACTCAATCCATTTGTTATGAAGTCAGGTTAGAATTGCTCCTGATTTAAGTGAATTTAATATACTTGGAAACCTTAAGCCAGATCGCTGACTAAAATTATTACTGATACAAATTAATACTGATCTAAGGTAAATTAACTTCCACTAACAGCAGATATTCATGCATGCACATACAATAATGTTCATGTATGTTTTTCCCCCATTCCAGGTATATTATTTTGTGGTTTTAAGCTGCTTTCTCTGCATCTGTAGCGTCTACAACAGTTTGACTAAAACAATTACACAAAAGTTAACTAATTGTGCTTACATCAAGCACAGTTAAAGTATTTGGGGATGGATACATGCCAAGCACGAAGTATAAATGCAATTTATTCTCACTATTACAGCCACAGCTAAACCTAATGGAAAACAAGGACATGGTGCTATGAGATCTGTAAGGTGAAACTTCCCCAGCACCTTTTATTCCCCCATTTCCATAAACACTTCTCTCACTCACAGATGTACTTATATCTACTAATCTCACTTCAAAGGAAAGGGCTCTGTTCATAAAAATACCTGCATTTTTACTTTCACCACCACCATGACTACAAACAGTCAAACAAATAGTCCTGGTCTAAATGTAGCACAGCACATGCAACTCTTCAAGGTAAGTGCTTCATGTCTGTAAGACACTGCTTAGATATTAATGGGAGTTTGACATTTCTAAAACTCTGGAAGAAAGTCTTTACTGAGAAAGCTACAGACAAAATTAGAGAGGAAGCGTGCTGGCTGTGGCTGGGACTGCCACAACTGCACGGAAATAATGTGCGTGGGTCTACACAAGCCATTCCAAAACAAGTTTTGTAACACAAATGGACTGGTATTTCGCCCTCCCTAGAAGCATTCAAAGCCAGGTTGCTTTAAGCAACCTAATCTACTGGCAGGTGTCCCTGCCCATGGCAGGGGGGTTGGAACTAGATGTTCTTTAAGGACCCTCCCCACCCAAACCATTCTGTGATTCTTTTTCTGACCCAGTTTATCCTATCATAACATAGTGATGATATAGCTTAAAATCCTTATCTTATGTAGCATTGTGTTAAAGGATATTCTTTTTTAAGTAATAGTATTTTAATACTTCAGCAGTTACCTTTCATTTTTCAGAATGGCACATTAGTAAAACACTGTTTAAAAAAAAATCAATCCATCAGGCACAATCTCTTTCATGTTATATATAACATTCATATTCATATATCACACATAATGATGTAGGGATAGATAGACATCCTTTAAGCCTGAAAAGGCTAAAGGAAGAGAGAAAATGCAGCCTTTGCTAATTCTGGGATAACACTAAGCTTCATAAGTGAAAAGGAACAGAAGAAAAGTTATAGCAACCTTTGGCAGAGAATTTCTCAAAACGGATAAAGAAGATCTGCAACCAATTTTACCTCTGCAATGTTCTGTTTTAAATAGCCTCCATGTCCACCCACAGTATTAACGCAGCTGAATTTATGGGTACTCCTTAGGCAAATTTTAGCTCACCTCTTTTTCAGGTTATTTGGTCAAGATTTGTCTTATTAGAAAATGGCTAATAATAAAAGGCCTTGTCATGGCAAAAAAAAAAAAAGTACCCTGCCTTTGTAGCTAACAGAGACTGGTGATTTAAGTAATGAGATACAATTATGCATCTGATTCATGGTGTTAAGTTCAGAACCAAGATATAGAGTAAGTGAAGACAAAGAAAAAGATGCTTGGCCTTATAAATGGGTGCAGGAGCACCAGCAAAGTTGTTTCTGTAAATGGAGTAACATGAAATGAAACAGTCAGCCCAAGACCAACTAAGTGAGAGGGTAAAGTAAAATTACATATCGTTTGTGAAAGGCTAACTGCAGGCGTGCAATGAGTAAACAGTTCTCAACTATCATAAGCATCATTTCTTAGGGCATCAAATCAGAGAGAACTAAAAACATGTATAATCACTAATTCCATCTCCGAGTTATAGTAAGTAATTTCACAAATGAAGTGGATCAAAGAAACCCAGTGAAACTGAGTCTATGAGGTGACAAATGCACTGGCAGAGAGCAGCAGGTGAATACACACGACATCAGCTACATCTTCATTTTTGAAGGACACCACGTAAGAACTCCCTCCAACCCCAGAGCTCCCCATGTGCTGTGGCAGTCCTGGCCGACAGCCAGCGGGGCACAGCCAGTAACTTGCAGCTGAACCACCAAATCAGGTTAACTGATGACATGGCCATGTCTCAGCTCTAAAACGTTCCACAATGAAGAATGATGATGTTTTGCCCCAAATGCTGAGACCCTGAAAGTGGCCATTTCCTCCAAAAGGTTTGTGAAACGCCATCTTGGGTGTCATTACATGAGTTACATCAAAAGGAAAGGGTATTCATGCTTTAGCTTATTCTCAACTTCAGCACAACCATCATTCTGAATCTGAACTGTAACATTTCAGCCTAACAAAATCTTGGTTCCAAAACAAAGGTTTAATTCCTCAAATGAAGGTCATAACTATTTGCCTGACTCTAACCTAGATCCAATATTTTCTCCATGTGATTTGAAAGGATCAGAACAAAGGTTCTAGAGTATATCATAAAAAAAGCACCAGATATCTCTAAGACATCTGCCCTTTACCCAAGCTTATCTAATCTTCACTGTGTACAATAATAATTTAGGGAATTAATATTCTGTGAAAACCAAAACAGAATCCTACCTTAATTTTTTTTGACAATAATCTGAAAATATTTGCCAGGAACCAAAAGCAAATGAAAGAATAAACCAAAATTGGATTCACTCTTTCCCTGAAGAAAAGGGTTTTTTAAATGTCATCAAAGCAGCTTACTGTAGTCAAGATAAAACACCAGCTCCTCCCAAATTATTAAAACAATTAACCATCACATAATTTTTAGTAATTAGACTCATTAACATTCCTTAGAGACTGATTTGATTAATTTTCTGGAACACACTCTTTCTTCTTACAAACCTTGCTTTTTCAGCCCAAAGGAAAACTCTAAATAAGTACTAGAGATAGTGAATACTGCTTTCTACCATCTTGAATCTAACTTCCAGTGAGAGAGCAAAACAGTGCCATTAATATGCAATAGCCTTCAACTAAACCCAGATTAAGGAGCGACTCAATATCTAAATAAACCCCCCTATACATACTTGATTGACACTGTATTGAACTCAGCAGACGAAAGAAAGAGAAGCTGTTGTGGAGCCGGCAATCATATTATATCAAACTTTGCTAAAGAAATAGACTTTTTTCCAGCCACAGGCTGGAAAAGGCTGTTTTGCTTTAAGGGCACAACACAGCAGATCAATAAGGTCGTTTACTGAAACAGACCGATTTCAGAGGTGACCTATTTGACATCTCTTTCCAACTCATACGTGTTTCTCCCTCTTCTGTCACATAGAAAATAAAGCTTTCTGCTATGACTGACTAGAAGCTTCAGATACACAAATCAAATAACACAAGGCAAGGGTTCTCTAAAACCTGGTGAGAACCCACAGCTATTTCTCACATAGTCCCTTAGTAAACGTTCCCTCAGTATGACAGAAGAGCACATACGGTATAAGGTGATGAAAACGGTTAAATTCCTTTTTCCTCACGTATCAAGAGCACTTCCCTACCGAACAGACTGAGGAGTTAGTGTCTCTCACTCAGTCTGTCCTGTTGAAGCTGCTCCAGTTTATACAGTCAACTCGGAGACGACTGGACAGACTGCTGCAGGGAACCTGGGTCTCCAAAATGCTGAAAAAAAATCATCAGTCTCTTCACATCAAGTATTCACACAAAAGAATATTTAATTATCTGAAATAAGTAAAACAGGGACATCGGGAGAAGCTGACAAAAGGAGGAAGAGGCTGACAAAATCACCTGAGGTTTAGAGAAAGCTGTGGCACCAGGGAAGCATCCATTTCCTACAGCTCAGGAGATTACTCTGTCTTATGAGGCTCTTGCTGGCCTAAAGCAGGTTACTACATCTTGCTTTCTTTGGGGAAAAACATATCTTTGGTCACAAAAAGACTTTTGTTCAACTAAAAATTATTTGCAAAACTGGTCCCTCAAGCAGTTCAATTATTAACATTTCATTATTGAAGTGTTTTAATTAACCAGCCTTCAAAATTACAGGAAAAAGAAGTAATATCCCAAACTTAGAGATAGAAATTGTTGTCAGTGAGGTTTGGCAAATTGTTAGTAGATTTGTTAGGAATTTGTCAGAGATCAGCTGCTCAGTTGTCTATACATCGCCCCTGCTCCTTTATTTAAGAATAAAAAGTAAGGAAGCATAAGTATTTTCAACGCGCTCTCCCAAATCATTAGGAATGGCTTTTGCCTGTTTTTCAGTAGCTCAGTACTAGAACTGCCTCTCTGAAGCACCTAGACACACCACTGTTAGGGCTGAGGATGGAGTGACATCAAGTCTGATGCAAGTCTTGTCTCAGGACTGAATCTAGAGCAAGGGACAACAGCAGAGATGTGACTGCCTGGTTGTACTTTAGTAATAAAAATTGTATTTAACATCTCTCAGGCATTAAGAGGTCGAAGGTTGTTGAAAAGAGAAATAAGATTAGGAAGAAGCTGAAGTATGAGAGAGAAGATGCTTAACAGAGTAGAGGCTGGAAGGCTGCCTGAAATACCAACCCCAAGACATCTGCAAGTTACACTGAGATAGATTTGGTGAAGTATCAGCAAGGTAAGTCTGCTCTGAAGAGCTGCAGTGCATTTTTGTTACTGGCAGACCATAATATTCGTATTTTCTGTTGAGACTCCGGAAAGGTGCTCTTGTGAAGACAAACCTACAAATACAAACAACAGGCCGGTTGACTAAATGAGCTGTCATTCATTTCAAATGGATGTTACACTAACATCTGCACTGAGGTGCTGATTCAGTACTGAAACCACATTTCATAAACGCACTGATACCACAATCCATCAGGTGACAGAGCTGGAGCCTGCAGTTCTCGCCCTTGGAAGCACCTGCCTGCACCAGAACACAAGCCTCCCTTTTATTCCTGAAGAAAGACTTGATGCAGTTCTGCAGAGAAATGGTCCAACTGAGAGTGAGCAAACAATGTGACTGTGACTGCAGACGTCCTCTAAAGAGCATCTCTAAAGGTGGGGATAAATGTTGCAGGCTCCTGGTCCTAAACATGAGCACCCTGGAGTGGAAACCTCTTCTGCATATTGGAGGAAACCAGCCAAAAAAAACCCAAAAAACCAAAAAAACACCCAAAACCAAAAAACCCCAACAACAACAAGAACAACTAAACATACAAAACTAAAACCAAACAAACAAAAGAGTCTTTTGTTTCTCTAGTGATTAAAGAGATGTAGGGTGTAAAATCTACTGGCAACAATGGAATTCCAACTTTAGAGATGGAGGATCCCTTCATACTGCCAATGTCACTACAGGATACATAAGGCATATTAGTGACAGAAATAACCCATTAGCTATAAAAATGGGTGTAACATTCAGAAGATTTGAACAGGTAGAATCTGTATGATCCATAGAACCACTGAGCCAAAGAGATACTGGCAGTTCCATATCAGGCTGCAACTGGCAGAATGGGGGAAAAAAAAAAAAAAAAAATTAGTTTAAAAGTTTACCCTATATCACCTACTTCCCTTGTTCATTTTTAACCATTTACATTAAAAGAGTTCATTTTACTTCACGTTTGAGTCCCTGATTCAGCAAGTTACTTAGGTTAATACAATGTCTTCACCAACCTATGCTCTTGCAAAATTGAACTTCATGAATTAATATTACACAAATTCTCTCAGATTTTTATTGTGGATGGAGCATGCAGAGCAGTAGCTTTAAGATTGTTTAAAACCACAGCATTTTTATGTAAGACTACTTCAGTTTCAATATGGTCTCAAATTTCCATCTCTCAGGCTATGTCCTAAGTGAATTTTTTTAGGTACTTGGAAGAAATTGATTCAACCACCTTGTCATGAAGAGTCAAAACACACTTTTCCTAAAAAAATACAATTAAAAAATCTTTGTGTTCAACTTCTTCAGTACTGAAACAGCTGGGAGTTGAAAAATGACATTTTTCTGCAAAGTACCCTTCAGTGATAAGTAATTAAGTTTTCCACCGAACAGTATTTTGATTCAGTAAGCTTTTTGAGACTATTCACAGAAGATGTACAAAACTCTTAAGAACAAAAGTGACAAATTAAATCAAGTGATTTTTCTCAGGGAAACAATAGCATACTGCACAGGTAGGTATGATGTGATAACCGAAGTTAGCTCATGCTACCTTGTACCTCCAAGCCTCATTTTCTTACTCCTTATACACAGGGAAGAAGTCACTGACTGAAAATCAGGCACTGCCTGACTTAAAACAGGAAAAACATGTCATGAGGAACATGGGGGGAAAAAAAGAAAATCTGCATTTTGCCTTGATCCCACCCATGTGTTTTGATAGTTTCACATTCAATTCAGAAATCTGGTTGTGAAGTAGATTTTTTAGGTTTTTTGTGGAGTTCCTTCTGGAAGGATTCTTATTATTTTTAACCCTTAGAGAGAAGGAACTTCCGCAGTGCAGACATTTATGTTTTCTAGATTGGTAATGAGTAATATTTAATTTTATGCCTCTAATCACCTGATTTTGCATACTATGTTTGTATTTAAATGCATCAGATAGGAAGACCTCTTCCTTCCCTCCATCCAAAAGACAAAGGAGAAAAGAACATATCTGCCCACTAAGAATTTATCCACAGCATGTCCAGATGCATCAAATGTGCTGGAAAGCAGACACACAACCTTGTGACATGGCTTGGTTCATGTCCAGACATGTCCCTGTGGAACAGTTACCAGTTAAACCTACAGCAAACCACTACGAATCTAAGCTGTTATTTATGAATTAACAGATATAAAATGTTAGAGGGAGCTTCCCCAACAGCCTAAGTCATTCCTCACTTCCCAAAAGTACTGCAAACTTTTAGGCACTTAATTTGCTTCAAGCAAGATTTTGAGCAAAGGTTTGGGGCACAAGAGACATACAAGTACCTCATCCTCAGGTTCCTGATATTCTTGCCCCATTTATTTCTGACACCAGAAAGACATGACCTAGGTCATGTAGTATCTATAAAGAAGGTTTTTTTCAGGTCCCATTGCTTTTCCCCTGCAGATTACCTAGGTCATTTGCCACTGTGAAAATCTGAAATAGAACTGAGAGATAACAAAGGTTTTTCTCCTGGCTTATAGCCCTTCAGAATCACGGTAAACTTAACAGGAATCAGCTGTTCAGAGGAGAGAGGAGAACTTGAAGCAGGCTTAAAAAATGGTTGGAGAAAGAAAGGAGAAAAGATGTAACACATATGGAAACTTTGGTGGTTTGGCCCACTCCCAGGAAGCCTCTCCTCTGCAATTCCTCTAAATTGCCTCGGCTTCTTCAGAAGTCCTCCCATGTCGCAGCAACCAGTCATTCTGTCCTACTCTGTCATCTCAGCTGTGTGGTGCTGGTGTAACTAATGGAGCAAATGACCTATCCCTTCTAACGTGCATCATCAATAACATCATGCCAGTGCAACTCTGGTGTTTATCATATTGTTAAGTGGCCACAAATCATCATTAGAAGGGTAATTCTTCCAAACTATCTATTTGTACTGAACACTTCACAACTTCAAAGAAACAATGCTTCAAACCTATGTATTGACATTTTACGCCGTTCTTTTACATTTTTAATGGTTCTCAAAAGGAATATCCATAAAATATGTTTGTTCATGGAATATGCCTTGCAGCATTTAAAATAACCTTATTTGCCTCACTTACAAAGTATTTAGAATACTGAAACAACTCTGACACAAATATTCTCTGTGTTGCCATAAAAAAGGCTGTCTGATAATTTAACTGTAGTATCATAACTCTAAAACAACATGATATTTTCTGAGTTACAGTTAACATATTGTAATGCCTACATGCAAAAGATGTAAATATGTGAAACATCTACTTGGTTACTCTTGCTGTATCTTTTCCTGAGTCAAAAACATGACCATTACATTTTAAGTACAGTTAAATATAGAACTAAAGAAAAAGTTAATGTGTGCTATGATTTTTAAAGGACAAGGGAGCTCAACAACATATGCAACCACTATAAAAACCAAGTGGGATGGTATTTTTGAAACAGTTTTGCTTTGGCAGTTCTGTGCTCACTTAAATCATAGTTTCACCTCTTCCTCATTGGGAAGCTTCCATTCTAGAAATACAGCAAACTGTGACAAAGGCTTCCTCTGTATTTCAAATTTTACCAAAAAATCTAGTTTGAAAAAAGATCTTTCCTTTGTTTCCAGTCCTCCCTTGCAGATTTTCATGTGAGTGCATACTGACCTGCCAACATACAAGAGCATTAGCTTTTTCAAACAATTCTTTGTACATGGCAGAATAGGAAAGCAAGAACATTTAGCCTTAAGGAAGGGGGAGAAAGTACAGGAACAAACCGTCTAAGAATGTTAGACCACATTAAGCATTCCATTAAATTTTATGGACTGACATTAATAAAATCAAGTTAACCCAGAGTTAAAGATAAATATTTCATAACAGTTTCTATGTATTTTGATATTGCGAAACAGTTAAGTGGAATCGCTGCCATCAGAAAAGCTCTGGAAACAGTGGGGCACACAGTAGACAGGTGCCAGCATGGATGATTTGAGAGGTTATGTGCACACCAAGTACCACCAAAAGTATTTTGTAGAATTAGAGAGGGTTCAAAGACTCCTGAACTGCCCAAAAAACCCCACATGAAAAGAGAGTGAAAACACTGGGATCATTTACTTTAGGCTGCATCTACATCACACAGTGTTACGTGCAATGAGGCAGAGCAAATCCAGCTGTGCCGATGCCTGTACGGTACTGCTGCTCCGCTTTTGGTGTCCCAGCTGGCTCATTTTACACTGATTTAAACCATCGGTGCATTCATATGTTAGAAAGGAAGATGCATAACAAGGAAGAAGATTGAACTACAGAGTGGATGATTAATATAGAGAAAACCAAATTATGACTTTATTTTCCCTTTTTTCATATTGCCACCAACACGCGTACCAATAATATAAGATTGAACTGTTGAACTCCCCGTTACAGGACAGCTCAAAAATAAATGTGCATGACTTAGCCTTCTTGCCAAAGGTTTCAGTAAAGCTTGAATTTTCTTTATATTGAATAAGAGACAACATTTACATCAATTCAAAGTTTAGATGGGAGTTTTGAGAATGAATCAGGGGTGGGGGGGATGTCTCCTGTGGACGCTAAAGAATTGCAAATCTTTGATGATGTAACTGCAGTGTTTGCCTGAATACAGCAAGGTATAATAAGCCCGATAACATTTCTGAACAGAAATGGGACAGGGTGCTGACTCCTTTCTCTTGCACATTTGAACAAGACAAGCACATCCATACGGGCTTTCTCATTGTTAGTAAAGATTATTTTTTCTCTGATATTTATTCATGAAATTGCACCCGATAGCATTTTCCTTATGTCTTTCTTACTCTGTTTGACAATCACTTTCATTCTCTGTATTTTTTCACTAAGCCACCTCAATGGACTTCCATGACATTTTCATTCGTCTTTTTTTTTCCTTCCAAAAACTGAATTAGAACTCAAAATAATTGATTTAAAAAAAAATAATGAGGCTTGCATAAACCTACTCCCTCCCAAGTCTTTCAAAACAGAATTGCAAATCTATCCATCACTGGAATCACCATGCAGTTAAAACTCCCAAAGCTTTCAGCTGGATCAAAATATTAACTGTTAACACCCAACTCCAGTGAAATGGGAACCTGCAATGCCGAAACAGCAAGACACTTCTGGCTACCCTCCTTCCAGTGGGTAAAGCAGCAGTAAAGTGTGATTAATAAGGCAGTTAAACTGCTTCATCTTCCTGTGGTCCTTCAAAAATCATTCAGAAATAAATAAAAGCTCTTCCCTGCCTGCGAGATCAGACTTTGAGATTTTAATGAATCTTCAAAAATCCCACATTCCTGCCAACTGCTTTGTCACAACCTGTTTCTACTTCAAAACCTTCTGTCTACCACTTTCCAACAGTCAGCATGGATTTATACGCATTTTAGAAAGCTGCCCAGACGCTGGTTTTGCAAGATTTCTAACACTCAGGTTTAAAACAGTGTGTCCTCGACTAGGAGCATTACACCAGCCTCCCAATTGTCTTGCATCATTCAGAGACAAATTAAAAGCAGTAAGATTATGAAACTTGCATTTAATTATCAAGAAACGGAACTGCTACTGATTAAAAAAATCTTTATTAAAAGTTCCCAGTAACATGAATAAAGCCAGTGAAATTATTAAAACTATTATTTAAAAGCTGACATTTTAATTGTGTTCTGTGGCAAAAGATGAATCATCAAAAAATATTAAGTGCAATAATTATTGAGAAAATAAGCTGTCCCATGGTAGTCTCTTAAATGACTAAAGCAGTCATTAAGTTTTTTTCTTTCAAATAAATCCCCTGTGAAACCTTTCTTTGTATTTCTTTATCAACTTATGAACATATAAAATCTCACACAACACCTTGACAGTGTATTGAAGCATCACTTAGCCAGGGAAGAATGAGGACGGGGCTTTGTTTTTTTATTTAAAATAGTTGTTTCAGAGTAAGATATCATCAGTTAGATACAGTCCCATGACTCAGTCACATCCGTTCTTACTGGTTTGTATTTTATATCCTGTCACTACTAATCAGGTGTTCTAACTCCCCCTGTACAATACTCCTTTAGGAAAAAGTTTATTTGGAAGGCACATAATAAAATAATTAAAAACAGAAACACTCCTCACAGTCCTCATCACACTAACAGAATTTTCTCTAAGGAGGTAGGAAAGTGCTGCTTCTTCCCAGGCACACATTGATCAAAAAGAGAGACGTATCTGGGCAGAAAATTTACACATCTATACCATCTAGTGCGACATATTTAAAATTAATTAAAAAACCAAAAGCAACAAAACAAAAAACCACAACAATAAGCAGCCAACACCAACTCTTCCCCCACAAAATGCACCCAATCAAAATTAATGATGCTGCCTAAGATGGGTAGCTCCATTTTTTCTTCAAGAATACACCACCACAAATGTATGGCATTTCTTCTGAGGAGACAAATAATCTTTTGACAGTAACGTTCTTAAGACACAAATGAAAGACAAAGAAGTAAATGTTAAGCAAAACTCCCTTATTGTTTCACGCCAGCACTCATTTGTTGACTTGCACTCCCCACTGGGAGCCAAGTATCCCAATGTCTCTCATCAGTATCTATCTAAAAAAGCTGGCAGCAGTTTAGTTCAGTTTCCAGCTACCAAAATTCACAGCCTGGTTCCTATAAGCAGCTCACCAAAGATGCCTTAGCCAGTGCCACGGAAAAAGGATGTGCTGAGGAACTTCTCTGGCAATCCAGTGAGAAAGGATCAATTATGAAAAAAACACGAACAACAATAATAGCACAAGCAATGATACGAGCAGAAAAGGCAGTCTGGTCATTCAGAGCCAGCAGCAGTATGACTGGGAGCATAATTTCCAGAAGAAGTGGTACATTATAAAATCTGTCAGATTTGGACTATCACCTAGCAAAAGGGGTGTCTTGTGTCAGAAGCCTTATCCATATCAAAGCACCCTCAACATCTTGCAGGTGTATTTTTTCTGATTGTAAACATGTTTCCTATAAAAGTGAAGTGAGACTAAGCCAGGTGCCATTTCAGATGGGCATGTCAAATGACAAAGACTTTGAAGAGCCAGTGAGCCATCTCTAATGCCGTAAGAAAGCTCCAATGATCTACTTCAAAAACTTAAGCCAAGAAATGAAGGCAGGGCAAGGAAGCTCGACAAAAGCTGAAAAACATTTCTAACACTGACACATGCAGCTCAGCCCTCACAGAAACATTCTGAAGAGCTACAAGCCTTAAAATTAATGTCTTGGGACAGTCATACCACTGTCACCTCACCGCTAAGGCTCCACACAGACTGCCATGGAGAGAGCATCTATACACCCACAACCAACCCTGCCCTGTGGTGGGGACTTGTGTCTGGGCAAAGCTATTTGAGAGTTCACAAACAAATCCCACTGCAAACAGCTGTGGAAGGATGCCACAATAATTGACTGCTTAGGTGATGAAATGGCAGATGAAATGCTATGTTGACAAATGCGAATTAACATGCATTGAAAAAACATTCCTGACTTACACAATTATAAGCTGTAATTTAGCTATTAGAACTCAGAAACAAGAGCTTAGGGTTATGTGTAATTGTGAAAACATCAGCTCAGCGCTTAGCGGAGATTAAGAAAAGCAAGCAAAGAGAAAAAAGAAAAATATTGCTGCTTGCTTCTCCTTTGCTCATTCTTTTCTCCAAGTATTTGTTCTTTGCCACTCCTCAAGAACAGACACAGTAGTTATTGAGATCCTGTCAAACCAGGACAGATCCGTGGTCTGACTCAGTGAAACCTTTCTAGTTCTCCTGCTACAAGAACAGCACGATTCCATAAAGGGACTGTGAATTAAAACATTATTAAGTTTACAAGAATTTCAAATTAATAGTACCAGCACTAGATAAGCTATAAATGCTTTACTGATTGGTACATATTTTATTTACAGGACGAGCCAGATGGCTACACAAAAACAGACAGAAATTTGGAAAGGTTTATTATTGTATATTGCCAGTGCAGGCCTAAAGGAAGCATATTAGGTTTCAAGGTGCCTCAACACCATCCATAACACCATGCTTAATAATAAGGAATATATAATGAGGTCAGTTACAGAGCTTTTCAGAAGAACATTTAGCTCAATATGGACTGAAATCAAATCCCACTGAGATCAACAGGGTGTGGAAACTCTTTTACCTGCATTAAAAAAACCATCCAAAATTGTTATAGAGGACAAACAATTAAAACTGCAGTAATATTGTAGTAAAAGACGCAGCAGCTGGGGACAAGATTCAGCGGTGGACTTGGCAGTGCTGGGTTAATGGTTGGACTCAACAATCTTAAAGGGCTTTTCCAATCTAAAGGATTCTATGATTCTAAAATAACTCACTCCTCAGTGTGCAAGTGACAATGGTGTGTCACCACCAGCTGAATGGCTTCAATCCTGACAAGAGCTATTCAAGACAACTGCAACAAGAATGTGCATGCTTCCTTACAAATGCTCCTGCTACCAACTCTCAATGGAAGACAGTTATATAAAATATACTGTAAAACTAATTTTTTTCCTAATGAAGCCACTCTACTGTAAAACCTTTGAGTCACGTCTGTGAATTCTAGACCTCAGATACACTGTGTTGCCTTTCTCTGGTCTTATAATTAAGAGCCAAATACGGTTTAAGGGAAAAGGGGCTTTTACCTTGGTATTTATTTAAGGATCCTTAAAGCTGCACCACTTTGCCAAGGCGGAATGCGCCAAAATGCATACACACGATAGATCGTGTATACAATTTATAGACCTTGCAGATTAGCATATCTATCAAAGATTCCTCAACGAGAGGCTTGAAGGGATAGCATGATATCCCCCCATCCCGAGGAATTCCCGCCTGGAGGGGCCTATCTTAGTTTACAGGATGTGTTCTAGAAAGAACCTTGGTCTCTCAGGATAGCGTAGGGCTTTCTGGCCTCCAACTGTTTGGTCTCCAAGATGTTTGGTCTCCTGGCTTAATGGAATATTAGGACTATGCTAAATTATTGGGCTTAAGGAGTCACAAATATGCATGCTAAAACCACTGAGAATACATAAAAGCTATATAAAAGGGTATACAAAAGGTATATAAAAGAAAAGGCAAAAAATCATCATGGCATCAACTGTGGGGCCAAAAGAGAAATAAAGTAAAATGACTAGAATATATGTGGGACATTAAATAAAACTAAAAGATACCCAAGAAAAGTACATATAAACAATTGAGAACTCCATTTAAATTCCTTAGTGTTCAAGAAAAGAGCATGAAGTCCAAGTCCTCTGAAAATGTTTTTGATTGTCACCTTTTACTAGAAATAATGCTGCAAGGGAATTCTAGAAAGGACCCCTATCTTCACAAGAAAATTTGATCAAAGCTTTCTTTTCAGAAAACATCTACTCAGAATATGCAATATTATTTTGACTTTGAAAAAAAAAATAGAACAACTCTTTAACTTAATTGTAGTATTAAATGAATTTTACTTACGTTTACCAGTCCCCCAAATATTTTCCATCAGATTATACAAGAAAATGCCTATGAATCAAAGAAGTCCTCTTAGAAATCTTCCCAAATGATCTGATAAAAATAATCTCTTAAGAATAGAGGTTTTGATGGATCTCTAAAACAATCAGCATTTTAAAGATAACATGGGAAACAGACTGCAGTCATGTTGCTACAGGTGCTATATTATTTGCTCGCTTAGGAAATTCTTTTCTGGCTTCCAATTTTATGGCACGCAAATTTCAAATTACGAGTCTGAGATTCAACTTTCTAATGTAACATGAGCAAAGACTCTGCAGCTTCACATGAATGTTTTGACTGGCTGTAATTATTTTCCTTCACCGCCTCAAAACTGTTGTAGAGAATGATAACTAAAGCATATTAGGAGCTACAACTGTCAAGACTGAATGAAATAACGAAAGACAAGTTTAGTCCTCCAATATTGTTCAGGGGAAAAACAAGTGAAAAAAAACATCACGGAAATCATTCTTCAACATCAGACTTGTTCTGAAAAGCTATTAGTTTAGATAATCTTCCATGAAACCACAAAACTGCAATTTTTGTAGCATATGTAGAATCAAGAAAACTTGCTAGGCAGAAGTTAGTCATTCAGAGAGTGTGACTAAGCTTGATTAGCTTTTTGCTGAAGTCATTTCAAAATGTACACAATTTTTTTGGTAAGCAATGCTGCCGATGGATTACTAAAACTGATCGCTAGCTTTGTTGCTATTTATAAGCTTAGGGATGCCATTACAGCCTCCGCTGAACATGGAGCTGGTCTAAAAACTGAAGTTAACATAAAAAAAATAATTATACAAATCTATGGGTTAGAACGATTTTTAAAACTTAAAACTTTTTAAACTTTTTAACTTAAAAAAAAATCCAAATTCTTCCTTTAAAAAAAAAATTACATATCAGTTGCCCAGTGACAGGTAGATTTGGATATTTCGATGTTGAGGCAGTCACAGCCACTTGGAATGTCTTTATTCAAATTTCATACACCACAGACCAGGAAGGAGCCCAGAAGGTTCCCTAGTCAGTCTCTCAAAGACAAAGCACGTAAATTTGTACATACGGCACTTGGTGACTAGGCAGTTTTAGGTTAATGGCTGAACTCAATAATCTTAGAGGTCTTTTCCATTCTAAATCACTCTACGATTCTGTGATGCCAGAATTTCCTTGCATGGGCGCTGATGCTCTAATATCCATCTGGGATGGTCCATTTTGTATTGGAAGGGCCTCTCTTTGCAGCCCTCCTCAGTTTCACTGCCTTGCCCAGAGACATCTGCAAAGCTAATTGCCCTTCCATGATGCAGAACTAAGTCAGCCAGCCAGCCGAGGCTGCAGTCATCAAAAAGGGAATTTTCTAGCAGGGTTTTCAGTTTTGCTCTAGACAAAAGAATCAGAGCTGGGGTAACATAATATGCTGGCAGGCTTAACAGACACCCCGTCTCCCAGATTGGGATTTACAAGTAGACTTGACTGGAACCATCCCTTGCTGAGTGCAGAAAACAGAGTTCCTGAAATAGCTGATCTGGCAAGCGCTTCTCATTCAGGCTCATCTGGCAGAAATAGCATCTGCAAAATCACTGGGAGTTAATAACGCATTCATCGACACTGAAAATGACTGAAAATTCCCTTTTCACTTATTATCCTACCTCTGCAACACGTTTTAAAAGGAACTGTAATTACCATTGTGCACTGTTGTTAGGAAAGAGAAGATCAAAGCTGCTCTAAAGCAGCCACAATGTCCCATCTCTCTTTGGCTCTTTGCTAAAAAACAAACGCGTGCCTTGAAGTGATTGCTCCACAGCGAGAAGCAAGTCCCGGGAATGAATTGCACTGACCTTGTGATGTTCACTGGGGAACTTATCAGAGCTACCACTTAGGCGAGTGCAAGAGATTTGATGTAAGCAAACTCAGAGAGTTATATCTAGAACAAATAACACTCTACCTTCTAAAATGCCTATGGCAGCCTAGCAAATGCAATCCCTACTTCCAAATTTTATTATGTTCAGAGTGATGCTTGTTTGATAGGGTTCACATCTGATCAGAGAACACGCAAAATCTTTCCTAGGAGAAATGTTAATGTTAAGCCTACTTCAAATTTTCAAATAAAATAAAATAAATGTAATAAAAATACCCAAATCATTCCCCTCCAGGTTTTTGCCACCAAGACTTCAAATAAACTTTAAACAAAGTGGGTAAAGCATGAAAATGAAAACATACCAACAAAAGGTTCTGCCACTGGAAGGGTTTAAGAAACACTGAGTGTATCACCTATTTGCAAAAAATTTAACAAAGCTGTTGTGGGTAAATGCCTATAAATATAAAAAAGTAATGGAACATGAAGAGCTCTAAACAAAACCAGAAACACTGCCTGACTGGATTAGTAACTATAGCTAAATGTGGTTTTGATTCACTGGTAATTAATGGGTCTTTGATCTTTATGAATATAATAACTAAAAGGAGCCAGAAAAAAAATATGACAAATGCTAAATATATACTATTAAATAATAATGGTAAATTTTAATATGCCAAAAATACTTTAAAAGTCTTGGAGCATTTAAAAACAACACCACCACCAATTTCTCCTTTTCTTGAAACCATATTTAACCTTCAGAGTGAATTAGGGCAAGACTAAATCACAGTTTCCTTGCTGAGAAAAGATAAGAAAAACAAACTCCTGATGAATTAATGCTTTATGTAATTTAGGTGTTAAAAATTGAATATGGTACTATTATAACATTAAAAGCAGGGAAAGAATCAATAAGGAAATTATAAATGCAGCAATATTTTAATTAGCTCTCATGCCAGAGGGTAAAGGGGCAAAATGAATCCCATTTCAACTACTTAATAATAAACTAGCAAAGCACAGATCAAACAAGCTTCACTAAGGTGAGTAACTTATGCACTGTTTTCTATCCTTTAGTAGTCTGTTTGGTCTGTTGCTTAATCAAATTACCTGACATGTGAAATATAGATTACTGTTACATATGATTATACCAAAGTTGGCCCCACTATGGACAATCACAGCAGTAACTCACAGGCCAGAAGTGAAAGGATGGTGATTTGGGAGTTAGTTAGTAATTAATAGCTTCTAATCAGCCAGCTGGATCACTTCTTTGATGATCCCTAACTAGCCTTTTCCCAAAGACGAAACGGCTAAGAAAATGACTACATACATTTCCTACACAACATGGCTGTGTAACAACCCAATCGATTGCCTACGAGATAGAGCATTAGTCCCTTAACCTCAGTGCTGTTCACCTAGGAAACATTCAGAAGTGTGGTTTCACCAAAAAGCACATGGCTCAGAAGCTGTGTTTTCCTGGAGGAATAAATTGGTACTAGCACCTCCACATCTGATTCAGAATTCTCTTCCATCTAGCTCTGGCTGGCTTACTGAGAATTACAAATGATACTCAGCGTATCATTTGTATTCAGCTGTCAAAGATACTGATCTAGAACATGCATAGTTATCTAACCTTTTAAAACTTTCTACAGTTGTCCTTCCCCCTGAAAACAAGGCTTTCTTTTTCAATATGAGCCTTCCAACACTAAGCATGTAACCAGGCTTTGTATTTTGAGTGGCAGCTGCTCTGGAGCGGCATGAGGACAGGAGGCAACCTGAACCCCCAGCAGAAGGAAAAATCCACCCTGCAGTGAGGGCAGCAACCACCGTCCACACAAGAACCCAAATGTCCATCCTAATGGCAGAACAGGACTCCCAAAAGATAGCATCTGCCATAGGCCATTTCCACAGCTTGCCCCCACTTTGTACCTTCAAACTCGGGGTTATTCAATAGCACCTCATAAAATAACGTTCTGTAAATGCTTCTGGTCTGCCATCCCTGTTGAAAACACAACCTCCAGTATTTAAATACAGGTGGACTAAAACCACATTTCATACCCAAATGGTCAGCAGTTAGACAGCTTTGCATCATCATTCAATACAGTAAAGCTTTTTGCATCCTAAGAAACCTGAGAAATGCTGAACAAACTCATGGGTGGGTTCATTTCAGCCTCACCTGTGTGATCATAAGAAAGTTCACAATTAGGTTTTGTTCTCTATGAAATGAAAATAAAAAAAAAAAATGAAGACTTTATTACATTTTTATCTATCTATCTATCTAATCTATCTATCTATCTATATCTCCCCCTATATAAAGTACCTATTCTAATTGTTTAAAGGCTTGTGGAAGAGAGAAGACAAATAATTAGCCCAAAAATAGAAAACTTTCAACAGTATATTCAAAAGCACTAACGTCAAGTGGCATTTTCTAAATTCCCTCCCCTGCTATACAGATCTTCTGTGGAAACTTTTTACTTCTTTTACACAAAAACTGCTTCTACAAAACAAAACAAAACAAAAAATTAAAGAGCAGCAACAGAAGGCCCTAATGGTTAGTGCTTCCATTGAGAGAGAAATAAAAACCATTTCAGGGGCTAGGCATTATAAGCTTTTTCTCTTTCCCTTATATCTCTTTTGTTATCCTCTACTAAAATCAGAACGTGTAGACGCTGAAAAGCTTTGGTAGAGAAATTTTTCAGCTTTCTGCAGCATTCTGTGAGAGCTCTGTGGTTCTCATGAAAGCTGTGATAAACACTGCTACGGGTTTTTGTAAACTAGTTTTTTATCTGTGCACCTGGGATCTGTTTTTCAGAGTTGTTATTGTACACAGTGAAATAATATTTTGAAGTAGGTGTTGTGAGCTTTGGCCAATACGACAGGGGGTGGCTGGTCCAAAATATTTGGGAACCAAGTTATATAAATCAAATCATAGTTAATTAAATAACCACTTTCTTTCTGAACTTGGATTGTGTCGTTACTCGCCATTCTCGGCACGTCACAGCGACAAGAACGTGAAAGGAAATATCCAACACCATCCTATATAAGGAGACATCAGCTAATTTTGTGAGGAAACTCATCAGTCAATTGTTAATTTAAGCTCTAATATTCACATGTCAAGCAACTAAATTCTGTATTGCAACCATGCAACTGCTCTTAGAACAACTCAGTTTTTAAAAAAATATTGGCAATATAAGCCTTAAAGGAAATTGTCTCATATATTCTCAAACCATCCCGCAGAAAACAGCAGCTACACAAATTTGTAAGGATTTCAGTCTTTGCAGTGACTGGAACCAATGAAATGGATGGCATACAAAATGAAATGGTTTTGCTTGACGAAGGCTGCACATTCTTTGAACAGTGAACCAAACCAGGATTAAATATTCTAATTCTCAATCATATAAAACACTATGATGGACAGCTTTGTCAAGCTCATTAATACTAAAGCAACTGCTGATAATTGCTCCAGGTTTAAACCTCTAATTAAAGCTAAGTGGCTCGATTTGCATATAGTAAACAATAGAAGTTTCTTGCAATCGCACTCCCAGAGGCCTTATCAGCTTCACAAATACAGTATCATTAAAACTTGAATGCTAATTACAGTTAATTTCTCAATGCAAATAGGAGTAATTCAGCAGATATTTAGGTCTCACTTGCCTAGACTTAGCACTGTAGTTTATCTAAATGCACCCCTGACACTTACCAAAAATAACACACCAGGAGAACAAAACATTCCACAACTCTCCCTTCTCCATCATGTTTAATAAAATGATGTCAAATGTTATCAAAAGCATTACCATAAATTGAGCAAGGTAAATCAATTAGCCTTTCTCCATTTGTTCCATTTATCTGGGTAACAATGTAGAGAAAACAAAGCACTGCTAATTAAAAATAGTTCAGGCTAAGCTATGGCGCTCACGTTACAAACTCTGGCAGTATTATAAAAAGACTTTCCAAAAAAATTCTTATTTTAAACACTCTCTATGTAATAAAAAATAACAACAATGTAGGAATCTGCATCTGTTGGGAAAACATGTAAGATGCAGTAAAGTAACACGCAGTAAAGTAACAGTAACAGTAACGCTTCTAATGTATTTGTAATCTTTCATTCAGCCTCCTGTGTCAACTAAAAGTAAAGAGGGAGCAGGGGAATTAGAAGCAGGAACTATTTTCCCCAAATGAAACAGCAGCCAGCACTCTAGCAGCTGCAAGCCCAAGCTAAGGAAGGAGATTGGTGTGCCAGGCTGCACATCCCTTTGTCTGCAGTGGATGGGGATGTGCACACAGCACCACGAGCAGCACCAAGAGCTGAGGCGAATCACTCTTACACAAAGAGCCAGCCCCTCTGCTCAGCAGCACTCAGAGCAGTTGGTGTTTGGGATGTGGCAGCCCTTTACCTCAGGCTTTTCTTATTAATCTGCTTCAGAAAAGTCTTGGATCCTCTCTCACCTGCTGTATTTCAAAATTCTGTGTGGACTAGAGCACAAGTTTCTACAATGGACTGACAAGTCACCTAAGAACAGCTCATACATAGGTACTATAAAAATACTAGTGCAATGCTGACAATGTCACTGGCTAATTACTGACTCCATATGCACCAGGGAAAAGTTACAGTCCTCTTCCCACTGCTATGAAGACTGCATTAATGAGTCAGGTAATGATTTCCATTGACAGTCCCTAGTATTTCTACACTTCCACACTCCTTCAGTTAAGGAACAGGTGGAAAGTGAGTCATTAGGATTCAGAGATACCTGCTTCACAGCAGCTGCACCATGCAGAGAGAAGTAAACTTCCCTTGCTGTGTAAATATTTACGTATGAATAAGGCCTCCATGGGGTGGCCAAGGCAGTCCTGCATTGCTTTGAATGGAACCATCTTCTGCTCCAGCCTGCCCCTGTCCATACATGCCTATATGCTTTTCCAAGGAAAAAAACCAGACTTCCAAACTGTACCACGAAAATATTTACTTGGTAAATACCTCATTGTCTTTTCTTCCTTCCCTTTCAGAGATCCTCCATTTTAATTCTTTCTTCACTAGCCTCTCATCCTGCCCTTTTTCATAGAGGATGCAACCTTCAAGTAACCTCCCAAAACATCCAAGATTTTGTTGTACCTTGACCCAGAATTAATTTTAAAAACAAAAATAATAAAAATCTAACACTTGCTATCTATTCTGCCTCCTTCCAGTTCCAAGGTACTGTACCTCAAATCTATGTGCTGCACCAGATAATTTTTTAAATTGTATTATTCTTCACTCTTTCTGTCAGTGATTCTATAATAAGCCCCCCTCTAGATTTAATTTCCTAATGACTTAAGCATGTCTTTTTCCATGCTGGACATTACTACAGGAATGCCTCCAAGTTCAAAGTGTGCCAAGGTTTTTAACCCCCTCTCAGTCAATCCAAACAGAACACAATCCCTCCCCCATGAAGCTCTCACACTCAAGCCTGTCACCCAAACACAAGCTTTCATCTTGCCTCGCTAGGAAAAAATGTTAAAATCAAGGCAAGGAAAACAAATCAAACATAAGACCAGCCTTGGTTCTCCATGCACAGTTTGGATTCATGAACTGGCTACAGTTTATGAATCCAAAATCTACCCATGTGAATCATCTCCCTGCAGCCAGGGCACGTCCTAGGAGGCAGGCTTACTCCTGCACTTAACTCCCAGTAGATATCCAGCTATTTGCAACTACTCCACTGCTGGGGCTTTGTCCATCACTACTCCTTATGGCAAATGTCACCTATTAGCTTTCAAAGTACACCAGCATTTTGGTCTTTTAAATCATGACTCTCCATAAGCCTTTAATAACTTTTGTTCCATTTAAGTGATTGGAAAGTAGGGACCATAATCTGTGATAAGCACATTTAAATGGCTTGCAGCAAAAGCTGAGGCACTTCTGAAGTGAAACCCCAAGTATATGATGATTAAGGCCATAATAAAAATTAAAATTTATAGGAAATTGTGTGAGCCTTTTCGCAAAAAACTAAAATTTTGACACTGCTCTGCTCTAGAGTATTACCCCACTTTGATCATTTCCATTGGTGCGGTTTTCTGACATCAACATGGTAACAAGTGATTTACCAGAATATTTACAGAGCCTTCCCTTTGCCAGTCTGAGATTTGATTATTACTTCTTGTTGGCAGTCGTTATGCCAGCTGAAGCCATTTTAAGTGCTGAGAATTCATGAGATTTGCTTCAGATACACAACAAGGGAGTTTGACACCAGTAGCTTCAGCCGAGTCCAAACTTTTCATCCTCAGTGGCTGGGAGAAAGCACTTATGATCATTCAATTTAAAGTCAAATGTTTTCATTTATTTTGGGGGTGGGGAGGGAGTGTTTGTTTTGTTTTGGTGGGTTGGTTGGGTTTTTTCCTAAAACCAAGCATTTCCCAATGTGTACACACAATTAATACCATTGTGTTCAAAAGCCCTTGAAAGGTTTTATTTCTCCTGATAGCAACTCAGATGAGGACAGGGGTGTAGCTGCAAGCTTATTCTTCACCATTAAGAGACCCTACTGCATTAAAGGTTTCTATTTATTTATTCTTCAGTCTAAAACATCACAATGTATTCTGGAGGAGCTTAATAAATATACTAAAAAAACCTTGGGGAAAATAATAAAGTGAACCACTGTACACATAGCCTTTATTTACCGATTGCATGCCTCCCATAATTTTACATAAAACACCATTTTTATTCCAAGTGAGCCATCATTTGACATGAACTTAGCTCATTGACTCTAAGTCTTTCAGGATGGTGCTTCCCTCGATGTCCACAGAACCCACAGGATTAAAAAAAAAAAAAAAAGGATCTCCTGAGCAATACTCCAAGAAAGAAAAAGAAAAAAAACCCCAACTTAGAGTATAAGTGCACAGAAGGTTTCCTGAGACTTTTAGAGGGCAAAAGTGTCCACATGCGTTCATAACAGTTGAAGTTTTTTATTAATATGAACCAGTTCTTCCTACTGAATGAGAAATCTTCAGACTACTACCAGTGCCACTGTTGCTTACTAATTTTTAGAGGAGCACTTAACTTTGATTAGCTGCCATTTCTTTAATGAAATCCAAGCTCTTTTGCATACCAGAAGATAAACAGGCGAGACATGCAAACATCTCAGTATAAACCTTCCTCCAGATGCTGCTGCTGTCACACTCTCAGCACACACCAAGGTGAAAAACAGATGCACAACCAGGAAAGCACCGAGTCTGTCTCTCTCTCTAGGAATAGTTTAATTAAACAACATCACTTGTATGTTTGTAACTTCACAAGAACTGGAAAGGTTATATGTCTGATATCTATCTATCTATCTATCTATCCACACACACACACACACACACACACACACACACACACACACACACACACACATATATGTGCTTTTAGGAAGACTTTGGCTACAAAGTCCTGACCTTCCTAACACCTGCCCCCAGTCCTGCTGGAACTCCAAAGGACTAAGCATCTGCTTCTCATTAGCCTCTCCACAAGTGTTCATCCAATTTGCAAGTTTGCCTTGGGTAGGATATTCCAAGCACTTCCTGACCTATACTCATGCTGCATTCATGCCTGAGTATTCCTGCCTATTTGCTCTTCTCCGGTTTAGATTTAACTGCTGAAATAGGTACTGCTCAGAAGCCAGAATTACAAGGGAATTGTTATATTTAACTAACAAAACCTTTTGCCATTCAGTCCAAACTACATAATATTTTATTTGGCTGAAAATGCTTTTATTAAGTCCAGACTATAATTTAGGTACTAGTGAGAATTTAACTTCGCATTTTCTACTCGAAGGCATTTTCTGGAGCCTGTCATTTAACCAGAATCTCCCTGGCTCTTTTGTAGCATTCCATTTTTTCCCCCAAACTACCTCATAAAGACTTGCAAGGTGCACACATTTGTTTTATAAACCATCTCAGCTCTCCCTTCTGTGCTGGGACTAAGTACAAAGGGATTCAGGAGAAAGTAATTTTGTGAAATGATACTTTGCATATTTATTCAGAGAAGCCCTTCACTTGGGGAAAATGCAAGGGCTGGTTTTCTTAACAACAAGATAAAGAAAAATTATTTCATTTATTCAAAGGACATCTGCACTGCAAAAGAAAGGTATGATGATAAATTGTCCTAACACATCCAAGCCACCCAGTTCAGAGACTATGGATGGTGTAACTATGATGAAACTCTTCATGGTCAAGATTTGTGAGTATTTAGTCAGAATAGGGTAAGTTATTTCAATGATCTCTGGTTCGGGCAGAAACCCTTCAGATGGTGTTGGTAACACGGGATTAGGCCTTCCAAAAAATAAACCCAACTAAAACCTAATACATGACAACAGCAAAGTATCTCCCTCCCAAACTATAAATGAGGGAAACAGATGTACCACTGAAATGATGCACAAAAAATGGTGATTAACAACATCAGCAGCTCCTGCTTTTAAAAACATCGATCATGAGCAATTTTAATTAAAGTGAACAGTGAAGTAGGTGATTTGGCTCAGCATCCATGAATTTATCAAGTGGGATGTTTCTAACGCCTGATTACAAGCTGTAGTCACCGCCGCCATCAGGCCTGAGCAGAATTAGCCGTCATTAAGGTCATCAGCTTCTGGGGGTGAAGTATGATGAATATACATCATCTCGGATGGCAGCTTATTCAACTGAACCAGTGTCAGGCAGCATTGCCACCTCACAGTTTTCTAGCAATGTGGTTCTTGGAGCACCAAATGGTTGGTGGTCTAATGAAACAGTATTTTTCTTTGAAGAATACCAACTCTTTTAGCAGAGTTTCTCTATTTTATTTTTAATATACCTGGATATGGTGCTATGGGCTTGCTTGCCTTCCTGAGAAAACAGAGAACTGAACTGGTGAATTATGAGCATTCAGATATTAAGACTGCAGCAAAAATTTAGCTTGTCCATCACATTCCTCATCTCTCTGCCAGGGCAATGGAGAAGAGACGTGTTAGGGAGAGATAACCAAATAGCAATCTTTATGTATCTGCTGTTTTAGCTGGGCCTGGATAAAACTTTGCTTCTACTTAATGCAACTCAGCCACTTTGATAGTCACAGACCCTTAAAAATTCTACATATTATTCAAAAGGGGTGAAATGTTTGTCCTAGTTTGGACAAATTTGGAGGAGAATACCCTCTGATAGAAGTCAGGTCACAACCCCCCCTCCCCCCCCCAGGTTCGGGAAAAATTTTCCTCAAAGGAAAGTGAAAGAGATAACAAGCTATTTATTTAACAAACACACAGGTGGGGAATAATAATGCTAAATAATGAGATCCCTCTCGCTGTGGAGAGAAAACCTGAGAAGATTGCAGAGGTCCTCTGTAGGTGCGGTCTCTCCTCCTCGGAGCTGGTCGGCAAGGGGCCCCCCCCCCCGGGCCTCCGGGGAAATTCTCCTGATGTGTTCAGATGTTGTTGAAACAGTCCAGAAGAGAAGAAAAGAGCAAAAAAACCCAAAAATCCTAGGAAAACGAAATTCAACCCTCCGTCTCTCGCTGGGAGAAAAAAGAGCTGAAAAAAAAACCAAGGGTACCGCAGAAACAGAGGAGCGTATCTCAGTGTCCTTGAAACAACTGCTTTGAAAAGTTTGTTTTCTGTCCTTCTCAGGCTCCGTTTAGAGACACAGAAAAGATTGGTGGGCATAGGGTAGTGATAGGGGATACACATCATAAAGTCACCCCAAGACAATGTTGAAGACACATGAGAACAAAGAACAAAGGGTGATGAGGAAAGATTAGAAAAATGGATAAATAAATGTCCTTTGGAATTCAAACATTATGAAGCACACTTTGAGGGATCAAAGAAGGGACATACATAAACACTTTAAAGAAACAAAGCTACAGACAACAACATAACAATTCAAGATTGCAGTAAGTAATAGTATCATGTTTGGAACAATGTGTTTCTGTGTTAAAGAAAGAAAATATGGCACCATGGTACATAAACAGGGAAATCAGAATGCAAGGGAGACATGAATTCAGCAAAAAGAAAGAAAATGTGACAGTTTTATGACTTACATTTGTCTTGAGCTCGTCCTTGTCACCAAACTTACTCTTGGTGTATTTGAAAGTGGAAGAATAGATAAGGAATGGTCAAACAGGAATGCTGGCATGTAACAGAAGTGTGAGAAATGCTTTGTACCATTGTGTATTTTGCTTTAAAACCAAAATTCTGATCTGCAATGATCCAGCTGGAAAAAACGCTCACACGTGGACTTGAGACATAAATGAGAACTGAGTAGGAGATGGAGATTTAAGACCAGTGTCAGACTCATTTTAGTCATGCAGCATCATTAATGGCAGCATTTCCTCCTTCTGCAGGAGGCAGCCAGGTACAAAGTTTTCTGTATCACACAAAGGCTCAGATGTTGAGCCTCAGGGACGTGACAGTGGCGGATGGGGGGGAGAGGGCTGTGGGGGAGGGGCACACTGCAGTTCCAGCACGCCAAAACACAAAGAAGCACATTTACAAAGGCAGGCACAGACAAATCCAGGGCATGCCAAAGTAATGAACACAGAGAAGTCGCACTGAAACAACATCATCTGCTTACAAACTAGGAGAAACTATCCCATCACTACCATGCCAGAAAAATTCCTGCCACAAAGCCTGACTCTCTCTGCTTGACTGAGGGAGGGATGCATTCCACAATAAGGAATACCAAACGGTAATGAATATAAAAATTTGGTGGGCGTATGCTCTCTAACCTTTTTTGTGGGTTCTGACATGCTTTCAGTCTTCCTTTTTCACACAAGCAGGGGAAAAACTTCCCTCTGGTTATGGAAGTGTAGACTCAGCTGTTCAAAGAGGACATGTCAGTGGATAATTCTGCCCAAACACTAAGCCTGAGATAATCACCCAAAGTTTCTGTCCAAACTACATCAAGTAGAACTGATGCCTTATCCGGCTTCCTAGACACAGAGACTAGACAGAATAAGGGAATAAAGGTAGGCATTTATTTGGAAGGGCCTTCAAAGGTACACCCTGGGGAGCCAGAGGCTGCTGCCAAGATGGACCCCAAGATGGACGACAGGTCACGAGTTCTTCACACTTTTATAGGTTTGGTTCATTTACATATCGGGGTTAATTCTCCCATTAAAGCCTCAGTTTAATGATGTAATTTCCCCAAGCTTGCTCCCCCTTTTAGAGTCTTTGGTTTACACATTTTGGGCCTAGGATGGTCTGAGTGTCCTTGGAGAGCAGGCCTGGAGAGGCTTTGTTAGGTCTACCTGGCATGAGAGAGCAGAAGTTAACAGGCTACAAGAAACCTCAGAGCTACGCACTAAGTAGTACAGGACTTGAAAAATATAAAAGTTAAAACCTAAGGCTTCAGTATGAACAAAAACCACTGTCTCATGTGAGTTCCACCTCTCTAGAGGTGCATGGTTCTGAGGCTAAGATTTAATTCATAAAGGTTTAATACAGCCAGTATATGTCAAAGAAAGTTCAGAAAGGTATGTCAACTCATAAACCCCAGCAATACACCGATATTTCTCCTTAGAAAAAGATTTAATATGTGATATTTCAATGAGAATAGAATAAATAATAATTTTTAGTAAGACCAGTAGTAAACTAAATGTGCTAAAGCTAATTACAGTCTGCAGAAATGTGTGTTCTTGGCTTACACCTTCCGCTCACGCAGTCATCTTATAGGAAAGGCATAACAAGAGCAAATGAAAAATTCATTTACCTATAATTGCCCCAAACTAAAATTACTCATTCCCCTAGCAGCGATGCCCTTCCATGACAAGCCACAGGAAGTCATACCAAAATAACACTACAATAACATCTTTTATACCATATTTTCTGTTACCAAAGCAACTAACTCTATTTGTTATATTTGTTTTCATCTCTGCTATGAACAAAACTCTAAATCCTAACTGACAGGCATCACTAGGAGTTGATATGGGAATCAACTTTGAAAAATCAGGCTGCTAAACTGTTTACTTGAATATGAACTGCAAGTAGTTTTATATTTGGTGAGAACAGTTTTTCAGATGAAAGAAATTATTATTTCATCAGGATAAATACTGAAGTACCTGTCATATTACTTAAATTATATTACTCCAATTACAGTGGTTTAACACTTCAGAGACCTTAAAAGATAACGTGACATTACCCCACAGTAATAACACTAAAAAACCTTTCAGGTAAGGGTATAAATTCTGCAGCTGACTACTGAACATGGCTGTATCTTTACATGTAACTATGACTTAATATGTAATTTCTGCATAATGTAAATTACTCCAAGCAACTACTAGCAATTCAGGAAAATCATATTTAATGAGTTGTTAAAAAAGGTGACAAAAGCATACCCCTTCTGATTATTCCTCAAAATTACTTTCCAATATATCTACTCTGATCCTAAATAGGTATTATGCTGTTTTAACCTAGCTAAGTATTATGATGCCCATCTGATACACAGAATAATTAATGCTTTTAATTGCTCATTTCTTTGCTACATATTAGCTATGTACATATGAAAACAATGTTCAAAATGATTGATTTTTAATTTGCTATTTGAAAAATTGACTGGTTTCAAGCAAAAAAAAAGATAAAAATTTTATGCTATTTTTTTGTTCTTTGCATAGGTAAGTTAATGTTTAAAAAACGCAAATGGGATGTACAGAAGTGTTTCAAAATTAACAGATGAAAAAATGCCAAGTGACAGGGACCTTGGGGGAACCAGGCAGTGCCAAAATGCAGCATTACACTTTCTCTTCCTCAACATCGAATTGCAAGGGAAAAAAAAATCTGGTACTGATAAGTCACTATCTGCCAGAAAGCCCTTCATTCATTTTTAGGCATCACAGAAGGTACCGCCAAGAGAAAAACCTGTGAATAAGCAATTTCTAATTTCAGCAGAATTTGACTCCACTTCTGGTGATGGCACTGCAGTCAGTGCCAAAAACACCCCCAAACAAAATAACCCTGTTGCAATTTTTATTTTGCATTACTGCTGTTGCTGAGATTCCCATGAGTCTTAACAGGGATTGCACTGATTGACCTTACAGAGCAAATACAAGCCCTCCTGAAGAGCCTACAAAGTGCCAACAAGGTGACAGGGAACAGGTCAATGAAAGGAAGCAAGACACAAGGACAACAATGGCTTTGCACAGAGCCTGATGGCCACATCTCACCAGTTCTCTGGGATTTGAGAGGAATTTGTATATGCCATCAACTTTTACTATTAATTTCCATTACAAGAATGTGCTATTCAAATAATGACAAGCTTCTTAAACGCTTGACTCTGCACAGCTGAGATGTGCATGCAAATAAGAATACCTCCAGTCTACTTTAATTACTTTTAAAAATTTTTTTCACTCCAAATGAAGCACGATTTCCTCTTCACAGAAACATCAAACATTCTCTTCCTCTACATTTTATGATGTAGACTTTCCAGCAATCCCTGGCTTTTATGAGCTGTCTCATATAACCAACATTGTGGTCCACTGTCTGACAGATCTGTACTTTATCCTTCCCTAATGAGACAGTTGCCCAATTACTGAGTCAACAGGCAGTGTTTCTAGAAAGTTTCACCCTTTTAAGCACAGAATTCCCACAGGGTGATTGGCAAATTATCACACATTAAACCCATCACATACACAAACTTGCAGAATTTATTCCCGAACAAGTAATTTCCTTTTTTTTCCCCACCAGTTCAGGGTGCTTTTTTTTCAAAGTGTTTAGTCAGTGTTTCATTAAACCCTCCCCAAAAATAACTGACCTTTCTCCCTCTTCTCATCACAAAGATCACCACGTTAAAGAACAGCTACAACAGCAACATTACAGAACAACAAAACAGAGAACTGAGACTGCCTAGTAATGCAGCTTATCAAAGCACCACAGTTATTTCTTTATACCATCTAGACAGTTTGTGGCCGAAGATGAACCAGGTGGGTGAAGGGGCTATAGTAGCTTTTGTCCTCTGTTAATGCCCCTTGGTGCAGTATCTGAGCCCCAGCATGCTGAGATCCATCTGCTGGCAGAGGTTCAAGCACTTGCTCAGTTTTGGGCTGTTCCTGTCCCTGTCTGTACTCAAAACACTTCTGAGCACCTAAGCTAAGGTGTTCATCCCTAAGGGGGGTGTGGATATTCCTATTCAGGAGGCATCACATACATACTCCACTACATACTTTAAAAAAAGGAAGAATCACATCAGGTCACACCATCATCACTGTTACGACAAATAATTTCTGTGGTGCCTTGCTGTAAAACATAATCACAGCCGATCACTGTATCCCTCTGAGCTGCTTCTGCCACTCTTAGCCATAGTAAGCAAACACTGTAATACATTTCAAGCATCAAATCAAACACATCCACTTCCTCCTAGGAAATATATGCTGCATATATAACCATACAGCAGCAGAATCAAAATTTAAATGCTAGTGATGGCCCACCTAAACATACTGGTGGAGCCACAACTTTCCTAAGCAATTTTCCTAATGTTTTACCAACCTTATAGTTAGGAAATTACTAATAATCTCTAACCTAAATGTCCAGTCCTGTAACTTCAGCCTGTTTCTTCTTGTCCTGTCCCCAGCCCAGAAAAAAATTTACTTTTACTCCTCAGTAGTTTTTCATGTATTACGAGTTTTTTATCTTCCTCTCCTGATCTTTAGTCTTCTTTACTCTGGGCTTAAAATCCTTTCACTGTCACTCTACTTTTGGCATGTTTCTACGTCCAGTTCTGGCTGAGACACTGTCTTCCCCACACTGTATGCAGTAGCACAACAGGTAACTTCACAATTTTTCCTGTTTAATTGTCATAACTGCTCCTTTCTTGGTTTTCCCATACCAGTGTGAGGTTGCCACCTCACCTCCAGTGCATGATCCACTACAAACTTCAGCTTATTCTCTGAGGAACCTCTGCCCAGTGCTTCAACCATTCCTCAGCCTTTCTCAATTGAATGAGCATCTCCATTTAGGCGTAGCAATTTACACTTGATCTCACTGAATTGATCTCTGAATACATCTCATTTAATGAAGCCCTTACTGAAGAAACAGGATTGCAATTCAATCTACCAAGATCATTTTGGAAGAAATGGTTGGGAGCACATCCAAAACAAAGCAGCAGGTTCACCTTCGATTAAGAAAAGTATGGCCAACTATAATAATTTCTGGAACCACAGGGAAAGATCACAAACCCCTCATTTGATGCCAGCATGATGATTTAGAAAACTGAAAAACTTAAAGTAGTAAGTAGATTAATTTTTAAGGATATTATCTGGAAAATATCTAAGAGAAGAAAGCTAAAAAGGAAAAAAAAGAGGAAGGCTATGCTGGAGAGAAAACTGAATCTAAAAACACAACATCAGTCATATCATAGCTTAGAAGTTAAACAAGTGTTTCAAAGAAAAAAATTAAGTGGATTTATGATACTGTGGAAATTTCCCTCCAAAGCAACTCTTCTGATTGATGGATATGAATCTATATCAGAAAACAAGATGATAAAGTCAACCTGTAGGAATTTCAGACTTACAACTCACTGCTATGGTAACATTCTCAGCAAGAAATAAGTTTCCTTGGAAATCATAAAAAAAAATCACTTTACTTTTCCCTAAAACATAACTCTACAGCATAAGAGAACAAGACAGGTAAAGGCAAGAGTGCAAACCAAACTGTTACACCAATACACAACAGTGCACCTTTTTAAGCATTTTCCTACAATTCAAATAAAATTCCTCTTTCACGAATTTTATAATTTACAACAGGAGGAGCTGAGAACACACTGGGTTTGAAATAGATATTGAAAACTTCAGTCATGTGTTATAATTGAAGATTCAGGTATCACAGAGGCTAAATGTGTCTCCACTCAAATGAAGCTCAATGAAACTGTGCAGCCTAGCAGAAGTAATGCTTCCTCTTGAAAGTGCATACAAATACCAAGAATATCAGTGCATAGCTATTTTTAAAATCCCTAATTACAGGTGGAGACAAATATTTTAGACAGTGAAAAAAATTTGTTTGTTTCTTAAGTGCTAGAAACAGGTAAGTGGCAGGTACCTTTCCTGATGTATTTTTATATGCTGCTCTGAATGATTAAGTTTCGTTTCTGTACGAACAAGTTATACTAGTATTTGTATTAACTTTGCTAATCAGACAAAATATAATTAAATTAGCCGTGTTTACGAAAAACACCTACAGAAAGGATACATGTTGAAAATCCGTGTAGATGAACT
This sequence comes from Struthidea cinerea, assembly GCA_013397865.1. Lineage (NCBI taxonomy): Eukaryota > Metazoa > Chordata > Aves > Passeriformes > Corcoracidae > Struthidea > Struthidea cinerea. The sequence goes on from VZTI01004251.1 coordinate 285,838, forward strand.
TAATTATAAATGCAAGAAGTATTTATCTAACAAAGCCTAAAAAACTACTCTAATTGTAAAGCCCCTGCAAATGCACAGCTAGTATCACGCATTGTGCACAGTGACTGAAGACCCCAGAAATGGAGCCAAAACATGGATTTCAAAAAGCACGTCCTGATCCTATTCAACATGCTTTTGTAAAAAAGCTCCCAAAAATGCAGCATAAGCTGTGTGCACAGGAGGGACACACTTTATTCAGAGCCCAAAGAGACAACCTACTCTCCCAGAAATATCCCATCATTACAGGTCACTGGCCATCCCACCACCAAGCAATGGCTTTTCCACTTGACCTGATGATGAGCAAGTCAGCCCCTGAATAGGCCCTCTCACTGCTGAGATATTTTGAGATGGCCTTTTGCCTTTTCATGTACTTCAGACAGGAGGAGCAGTCTGGTTGTTCTGAGAAGTCCAGCTAAGAGGTTTTCCCTGGAGCAGGACAACTTTCTGCATTCACAGCACAAACACCCAGGCAGAAAGAGACTGATCTTTTTGGTGTGGTGGTTTTTTGATGCCACAGCAAAGCTAATCTAGTAAGACTCTAGAACAGCATGAACTCTTCCCTACCTGACTCTTGGGGACCCATAGGAAAAAATCTGTATTTTGTATATAATGTTGTTACTACATTTGTTGGTGATAAGCAGAGCTCCTTCTGGAACTCAGAAAGCCACATTCTTAGAGGATTTCCTCCTGCCCCCTTTGGTCCCCCACAATTCTCCCTCGAGGTGGAGGTCAGAGGTTGTGGGCTAAAGAAATGCCTCTTGTTAAAGCTTTACAATTCACCCCCTGCCAACATGAAGTGTTCCTGAAGACTGCAATTCCAAACACAGTCCTGAACAACAGCAGGAGTTGTAGTCCCAAACAGAACTCCTCAATTTCCTTAACCATTGTGGAGGAAGCCTGCCCTGCCTTCCGAGTGAGGGACCAGCACCAGCTTTTCTTCTCTGCAAACACACTGCAGCTCTCTTGGCTTGGATCCCATCCACAGCAACACACACCATCTTTTTTTATTTTCTGTGCAGTTCAGAAAGTCCCTGTCTAACTGCAATCCTGGCTCTGACTGACAGCAATTGATTGAAATTTTTTTAAACCACAAGCTAAGTCTGAATGAAATAGGTGGCAGGGAAGTGTTTGATGTTCAGAAAGCTTCCAGGGTATCAGATGGCTTCAAAGCAGTGCATGCAAAGAAAAGCAGGATGAGAGGTCCCATGAAAAACTTAAGAGCACACAGAGTAAATAATTTCAAAGACTGTGTAAAGTGGGGACCAATTTAAAATCTGAAAACAGTGATTACAACTCTCCCAGTCTGCCTGAAAACCCAACAATTAATTGGCCCCTAAGACTCTTATTTAGAAAACCAGTACAGAAAAACAGGGGAAAAAAGCATCTACTAGACTATTTTTTACTATATCTTCTTTCAGTAAAGACCTGGTACCTATAACGTATTTCCAGTGTTTCAGGCAGCAGAGATTTAGTTGACGCATGATAGCAATCCCTAGTACTGTGCAAAAGAGACCAACATCAAAATACAAATTTTTTATTATTAAGAGATTACTCTGAACATTTAAGAAAATTAATTTGCTCAAACGCTAACTTTACTCTCTTTGAATTGCCCTAAGTATTTTTTCTCCCATTCAGCTGTACCAACTTAAGTGGAGATAAATAGAAACCCATCTCAAGTATCCTCTTTCACCAGACAGAGGATTGTATAAAAAAGACTCATCCAACACAAAAGGTTCACGCTGACCACACAAACAGTCAGACAGCAGCACAAGTGTCCTTGAGGGAGCACAGCTACATGAACAAGTGCTGAGGAAAAAGCAACGCGTGGATTTGGGAATGCGAGATAACAAGGACAAACACTAACACAAACTTCGGCAACCCAGAAGGCAGATGGATTAGATGACCTGAGAGAGACTAACTCTGTACAAAATAGCTGATATGGCATTTGAAACCTCATATTGAATATAAAACGTTTGAGAAAACAGGCTCAGGAGACAAATGTCAGGGGCTGTGTGATTTCTCTGAGCAATCCTGCGGATGATCAAATTTGTTCCTGAGGCTTTTCTTCCTGCCTTAATGGCTATGCAGATCCTCACCCACAGCTGGGCTTGCTGGTGGATTATGAACCTTGGCAATCACTCCAACTGGCATTTCATTACATTCCCTCATCTCATTTGCAGTTGTACCCATCCTTTTTTTTTTTAGATACCAATATGATAAAATGCTCAGATGAGATATCGGTGCTCCCTCAGGAGTTAGCCAAAGTTGCTCTCATCCACGCCTGGACACCTTGGATGTGAAGGCAACCTAAATTACTGTCAGCTGAACCATACAATTACCCTGTTGTCATACACACAATGATATTGTTCTCTTCTCCCTCCATAAAGCTGCATCTCAGAATTTACACAGTATTTCAAGGCTACTGCTTCCCTTCCTCAGTGTGTAAAACAACTACATACACATACGTGTAAGAGAGTTTGTGTCTATTTTGAATCCTGTTCCTGTTCTCCCCAGTCCACTTTGAACTGAAACACAATCTCTATGGCATCCATCTTTTCTCATCATAGGCAAATAACAATGTGTAATAGTGAAACAAGTAACTGCTTTCAGTACATCTAATTTGAGACTTATTATTCAGGACCATTTCCTCATTGTGCAGGTTTTTCGACACACTTTGACTATTTGTGAACTGGGTTATTTTTCCCCACCAGATGCTACTCTATCATTTCCTGTGCTGAGTTCCGCTGTAGCTGTCAGCTCCATTTCTGACCTCTCTTCCATTGCAACAAAGGCAGAAACTCCCTTCTCATACTGGAGTGGATGATGATGAGGTTATATTCACAGTCTCCAATGAATTGTTATCATATATCTCTGTCCTTTTCTAGTGTTTGCAACACTGCCTATTGTAGTATCATTTGTAAATGTAATTAATGAGCTGTTTATGTACTCCTCAAAAATCATTAAGATGTTAAATTAAACTGCATTTAGTGGTGCACCCTGAGTCACCCTGCATGCTTCAGTCCAGCTCAATACATTGCCATTCATCATCACTCTCTATTCATAATGCCTCCAGCAATTCTAACTCCTTTGACACAATTCTCGTTCAAAATACTTTCAGTTGTGGTGGGGCTTTTTCCTCTTTTTGCATGAACTTCTAGACTTGTTGTCCTTTCTCTTTTGAAGATAACACATCTGTGTTACAATCCTTTAATGTCTTCCTGCTTCCTTCTCAGTTACTACAATTGCTAGTGCACCAATGCTCTCTGGTTTAGTTAATTCTTTTAGCATACTGCAACGTGCTATCACCAATACCTATTTATTTATGTGTCATAAGCAGGCTTTTCCTGCTTTTACTCATTATCTATTTTAAAAATTCCTTGTTTTTCTCTTTCACATACTTATATAATCTTCTTGTTAAAGAGGAAATCAAAATAGGCCATCCATCAGCACACCTGATTTTCTCTGCTTATTTTACACATGTAACCTTCCCCCCCACCCCATTTCTGTCTGTCTTCTTCGTACTGCAAATATTTCTGTTGCCATAATCCAGTCAACACACAAACATTGTCTATTGGAGTCAATTTGAATCCTTTGCTCCCTCTATCGGGTCTCTGCAAGCCTCAGAAACCTACAGGTATTTGTATTCACGTTCTTTCCTTTCCCTCGATGCCTACTATACTGGATCTTGTGAAACCCACTAACACTTTGCATTCTGTGCTTTCAGACTCACAGTAATCTACTGCTCCCTAACTGAATGAATTATACATTTTACTTTTCTCCAGGCTTGATTTGGTCATTAGGACAGACACTCAAGTAGCCTTCACTTCCCAAGGTATCACTGAATTCACTGGACTTAGGGCTTTTCAGAACAGTCCATGATCTGTCATGTGGACTTTAAAATCCATATTGCTTGCTAAGCTACTAAAAGCAATGGTATGAATGAATGGCTCTTGGCTCCTGTTCAGCTTCTGCAGCTGTGTTCTGCAAGTCTGGGTGCTGAGTATTTTTTATCTCAAACAGGTGCACAGTCAACAACTCTTAACCAGCAAGGAAATAACCTGTGGATGATTTCTCCTGTGGTTATCTTTTCTTATTAAAATATCAGGCTAGTTTCCATGAGTACAACCCCTTTTTATTATTCCATGTTAAACACCATTCTGCCACCTAGAATGTCCTAAAACCTACAGACTCCCTACAGATACAAGCATTACCTGCATTGACCAATGCCCAATTAAGTTCTTCCTTTGTTATTTCAATATTCTTTTTTACACCCTTTCATAATTATTATTCTATTTTCTTTTTCCCACATCATATTAGGAACTTTATTCACACTAACCTGAGTGCCCCAAAAGTCTGTAATTGCCCAGAGCAGGCCGAAACAAGGATGGATACAGGAGCAACTGCACAAAGCTCTTACGGGCTCCAATGAGAATCACAGCCGGACATGAACATCCTTGGGTGTTTAAATGGCAACAGAGAGGGGTTCAAAGCATGCCCACCAAGCCAAGGTTGTTTTCAGTTCTTATTTTTATGCCTAGAATTAAAAAAAAACCCAAACCCACAAAGAAAACAAATCCCACATTGGTTTGTATAATGTCAAAAAGAGGGATTTCTGGACACCATTTTGAGAAGCAGAGAGAAGATGATGTCATGAGCACAAGAAGTGTTGAAGAGCACAGCTCTCACCAGAAAGAAAGAAGTAAGTGATATTCATCAGGTCTGACTCTGAAGGGCCCATTCAAAGCCCTACAAACGCTCCTGCCCCTTTCCTCAAAAAGCTCTATTTTCCATCCGTGATATTTCAGTGTAAATAGTTTTCTCTTACTGAATATTACACCCTCCTATAACACCACTGGCTCAGCTTACGTTATTTTAAGATTGTATGTTTGCATTCTAAGTTGCAAAACATATGTACTATCATATAACCAGCCAAAATGACCCCAAAAGTGTGAAGTCATGCTCAGAATGCTACCAGGAACTAACCTATGCATATCTGAAGACTTAAGCTGCAGCGGTGTGAGCTACAGAATTAAAGATCCAGAGCTGGAAAGGGAAAAGCTCCTTTTCTCTGTGGCCTTTGAAAATTTGGCACTTTGAGTTACAAAACTGTACCATGTATTTAGAGTTCATTGAACTGTATAGTTCAATAAAACATCATATAATAGGCTATTTTATGATTGATTTTGGTGATAGGGTGCTAGAACCAGTGACAATTGACCAATACTCTTATTTTTAGGAAGAAACATTAATGGGTAGAATAAGCAACAAATTAATCACTTCTCAGCTGTTTAGGAGGCTATACCGCATGCAGTTATCCTCCTGACCAGTGGCTTCTTAGGGTTTTCTTAATAAATAATACAGCGTAAGAATGAGCCATGGGATCAGCTTCCTCCCTTCTTTAATGAGACAGCTGCTGGTACTCCTACTACCAGGCACACTTTCACTAACTTCTAAAATAAGCTTAGCCCTCTCATCTAGCAATTGTTTTGGCCAAATCATGTTTAATTTTTTGAGTTTTCACATCAGAAAGAGCAAGAAATACATCTGGAAGCTTACAATCATAATTATTCTACATCAAGGAAACTAAGATCCAAATTAGAAAAAACAGTGATGTGTTCTCCCACAATACTTACGATTGATCTGATGTTATTTTCTTTTGCCAGTTTCAGAGAGGATTTATAGCAACTTGCTAAGTTTTCTTTATGAGTGTCGGTGAGATGGCCTCTTGCAATCGGCCCAACAGTATGAATCACATCTGCAGTGAATAAAAAAAGAAGATAAAGAAACATTCAAGATGTTGCTGTATCACACATCAATCCAATCTGGTATTGTAGCTACACGTGATGGTACGAATAACAATGCAAGCAAATGTATTTAACTGGAAAACACATCAAAATCCACATGTGCAATAATGAAACATACATCAGTAAAGGTTAAATTTTGAAGAATTTGGACTAAAGGAGAAAATGAGAAAGATACAACGAATGCTTGTTACATGTCTACTGCAATGCACACACAGGAGAGATGAAAGGTTTGCAGAAATCCTCTAAATCTTCAGGCCTCTACAACTGTCAATACTGTAGAACTTTGAAACACTTGTTCTCACTCCTCCAAGTCCACTCACTGGGAAAGTTCACTACACAGAACCTCAGAACACCGTTGGTGATACACAGGTCATCTTTGTTTTTCCTGAGCAGCCACATGAAAAGAGGAAAAGCTGTGACTTAGGAATGTGTTGGTTATTCAAAAAATGTGCTTTCCTCTCACATCAGACCAGATGGAGACGCCATGCAACAAAACAAAATAGTCTGTTTGAAGACATTTATAACGAGCAAATAGATAAAGCACAGTCATCTTAGGTATATGCCTTTGGAGTCACCAAAATCAGATGCTGCAATCAATCAAAGTCTCTAAAATGCTACAAGAAAAATGAATTTAAGAGCTTGGAGCAAAAAAGTATTGAAAAGAACTCAACAAATTAAAAGGTACCATGATTTTTTTATCTCCCACCTTCCTTTCCCCCCAGTTATTATGAAACACATTTACTTTTTAAACATCATTCTTCTATAGTATATGTGAACATAATAAAATAAGTTATGGTGGCAGACGTATGGTTTTTTAGCCTTTCTTTATAATTTCCTATAATATATAGCAGAAATAAACAGTGGCACTATTTATTTATTTTTTTTTTCCCAATGTTGCACAAACGAGGATTAGGCCAACACTTTCGACTGCAGTACTGCTGGTCCCCTTTTAGGTTGTGTTTCTGTCCCATCTGGGTCAGGTTTCCAAGCAACATCTGCTGTTGCTACACTCCAGAATATTTTAATTTACTAACTAATCCTACAGAATTAACACAGTTATTCTTGTCCAAGCTGGTTTTGATGATTTCCATCCAACATATGCCAAAGCATAAAGGAAAATGGACAAACTAACATTAAAATGTACACTGTCTTTTTTTTAAACTCGGACATCATCTGTTAAGTCCTGCTCTCTGCTACTTTAAAGGTGGCTTTTATGCTGAGCCATAATGTTCTAAAAAATGCAAAAATTTTTCTATACATTAGCCACAGAGTATTGATAAATCAGGAAATAAAAGCACATCTGATTCCCAGTGCCCAGAAATGCTGAGGAATCCGCTGTGATGGAAACTGAAACCTATAAGAGCTTGTCTTGGGGTGAGTTCATGAAGTTGTATCCCCTATCGCCGCTTTATGCCCAGAAATGAATCTTGCACCTTTCTGTACCTTTAAACTGAGCCTGAGAGGGGGGAGAGAAAAAAACTGAGCCAACTTTTCAAAGTAGGTGTTCAGGAACACAGATACACACTCCTCTGCGTTCTCCTGCTGCTGCGGCGAGAAGAGCGGAGGAAGCTCCCCTCTTGCTTTTCAGCCAGCTTTCGACTCTGTTTCTCCGGAAGGAGACGGAGAGTTGAACTTTGTTTTCCTGGGACTTCGGCTTTTCCCTTCTCTTCTGGACTGTTTCAACATCAGAACACACCGGGAGAATTTTCCACCAAGGCCCTGGACGCAGGCCCACAGTGACCCAGCTCGGAGGAGGAGGAGAGAGACCACACCTACAGAAGGACTCTGAAATCTTCCCAGGTTTCTCTCCACAGCGAGAGGTTTTATTGTTCAGCATTATAATTCTTCTCCTGTGTGTTTGTTAAATAAATAGGTTTTTTATCTCTTTCACTTTCCTCCGAGGAAAATTTTTTTTTTCCTGAACCTGGTGGGGGAGGGGCGGCTCTAACCTGCCTTCTATCAGAGGATATTTTCCTCTAAATTTGTCTCAAATTGGCACAGAGCTGAACTTCCACACTGCTACAGAAAACCTGCCTCCTGGGAAGTAAATAAAAGGTTGAGTACTCTTCTTCCCATTTTGATCACAGTAATTTTCTCCAGTTGCGGGAACAAGATGGACAGATTGGATAATTTCTGTTGAATGTCACAGCTGCCAGATAGCAACTCCAGAGAACCCTCCCTACAACTGAACCATCAAGTAGGTGTTGAGCCTTTATCCACTGATGAGCAGGATGACAGCAGGACACTCTGAGTTCAGCCTCTGAGTTCAGAAAAGAGTTATACTCTTACATGTGTTTTAGGTACTATCATAAACGGAGAACTATTAAGAAAGGACTTGAAAAAAGGAAAGAGCTAGTTTAAAATTTGCTTCTGTGTGCAGAGATAAGGTTGTGTGAGTACTTTCATTAGCAAAGACTATAATTTCTGTTCATGACTATAGCAGTTTCCTGGAGGTTGAAACTTTCCAAGGAACATTTCTATTTGGAAATGCTGGCAAATTCAGAGAAAGGAAAAAAAACCCTTCTCTTGATTTTTTTCCCTTGTTTTTTTATTTTACGACAGGTGAACTTCAATTACTGAGCCAGAGACATGATTTAACAGTGGATTTGGCAGTCTGGGTTACAGGATGGACTCAATGACCTTAGAGGTCTTTTCCAGCCCAAATGATTCTATGAGTCTACAGGGAAAGGAATATACTCATGAGTCTCATCTCAGTCAAGTTCACTCTACATTTACAGTCACCAAGATCAGAGCTATCATGATGAATTTCCAGTTCACAATACCCAGCAGCCATCAGGCAAATAAAGGAACAACTATAAAACCAACTTGAAAAGAATGTGTAAAGGATGAATAACAAAAGAAGAGATTCATAAACATCTCCCTCTTTTTGCCAAGGCTGAGTTTCTTGCATTTCAAGGTGCAGCTCCTTGAAAGCTGAAGTATAATGGCTTAAATTATTCACTGATTACTTAAAGGCAAGAAGGAGCTTTGGGGAACAGATTAAGTACCAAATTCTTGCTGGGGTCTTTCTGTATAGAACTCCCACAGTATAATTCCTAGATGCATTTCACTCACTAAATCTTTAACTCCATTCCTTTAGTCTTTCATCATTTAACACTAGTTTTAAGCATCTGCTCAATAAATTCAGAATGTTTTTGTCATCTTTATTTCAGAATTTCCCAATTTAGCATTTTCATAGCACCTTGTCAGCCATCCTATATTACTGCACCAGACACTTCATGTAAATAGGTAACCTTTCATGCAGTTATTAGCTTTTATGTTTTAATTTTTCAAAGTCCATCACAGGTGGCTCTTTAGACAGGACACAGAAGATGGTTATGAATTGAATAAGCCCTGACCAACCCAATCCAGTGGGAAGCATCCTATGGCAGGGGCTTTGGAACTAGATGATCTTTAAGGTTGCTTCCAACCCAAAGCATTCTATGATTCTATGAACTGGTTTATAAAATATCGCAACTATTGTAATTGTTTACAGCATATTATTGGCAAAGAAATGCTTTACTTAGGCACATTATTATTCTGAAACACGTGATAAAGATTTTATTAGCAGAGCAGCATTACTAATATGCCAGTGCTTTATGGCTGGCAGACAAACAGCGAAGTAATAATTTCATTGTTGTACATTGTCAATAAAATCAGTGCATACATACATTTCCTGAACTACATATTATCCTGCTCAAGCTATTCCAAAATACCTTACAGTTTGCAGGTGAGCAAAACCCTTTGAGATTATACAGGCATAAAGGAAACAAACCAGAAACAAAACAGGTCTTCCCCCTCCTTCAGCCCATGCAGTTACTACCTGAGAATCAGACTTCACAGGCTGAAGCAGAACCATTTATTTTTAATATAGCAACAAAGACTGTCAAACTTCAAGCTTTTTCTGTCACAATGAAGTTTTCTTTCCGCTCATACATTATCCCCTGCAGAGAGCTGGAGGATGGAAGAGTATGTGCCATAGGGGAGATCTACAGACATTTGTCCACAAGAAAACTCAGGGCAGAACTGCTGCCCTGCTGTTCTGGCCACCCACTACAGCAGCCAGCCTCAAATGTAAACTTCCAGCACTGCTGGCAAGGACAACCATGGATGTGCAAGCCCTTGCTGGCACCTTCCACACCCGGCCAGAACAAGGATCCACCCTGGGGAAGAGCACGGCCTTTCTGAGGGAAAACACGACAGTAAAGGATTGTCACAGGACACATACACAGGAATGGGTTTCGCCAGAGAAGGCCAACTGACTGCAGCAGCAAGGCAGGTGCGAGAACAAGCCATGGGGATGAGCGTGACCATGGTCTGAAGGTACACGTGGCCACAATGGCATGAAACAGAAGTGGTCTCATCACTTAAAGGCTTTTAAATTGGGGGAAATGTGGAGAGAACTAAAAAGATTTCGTTTTGCTGGAAAAGCTGGCTCCTGTTTGTTCTTGTAGTGTCTGCACCCTTTGAGATCCAAGAACTTCTCAATGAGGTCAAACAGGCGTAAGGGATGCAAACATTTCCCAAAAACCAAAACAAGTTTTTTTGATCTTCAAAACCAAGTAAACAGATCAAAACAGGGAACAGTCATCACTCAGAGAATACCACACTAACCACACACACCACACATTTGTAGTATTTTAACTTTTATGTCAAATGAAGCTGCCAGCACTGCTGTGAAGCTGCTGATTTACTGTGGTCAGTCTTCCAGCCAAGCTCACTGATAGGAAACTTCATTAAAAAGAAAGCTGCAATCCATGGGTTTGTAAATCACTTTGTGTACACAGAGCAGAGATGTTTGCTTACATTTTTAATAGTACATTGAGGTGGAGAGCTCACGAGGAAGGTATATCCTCATCTGGGATTCAGGCCACCACAGTGGATCAAACTGCTTCTAATGCTACCAAAGATCTTGGTTTAAAACTGTTTATAAGGAAAGGAGATTATTTCAGAAATGAAACTATAACTGCTGTAAAGTAGAAACTTTATATGTAAAAAGGCCAATGAGGCTTGTTTTCTCAGGTCTTTTTCTTTAAAAAGTCAATCCATTCACCTTAACTTGCTGTTTCTCACACGAGTTTTTAACTGCATTGCTATGGAGAAAGGGCAGAGCAGCATGGGCAAGGACGAAACACAACTGCCAGTTGAAAAGGGTGAAGAGAAGTGACTGGGCTTCAAAAACCAACCTGGAGGATGGATATAAATTACTTTCAATGTAATTTACTCTTCCCTTGTTCTTTGAAAATGTGACACTAGATGGCGAAAACATTATCACAGCGAGCTTTTCCAAACAACTGAAAACGTACAAATAAGTTTCTCTGATTCTTTCCCTTACAGATGTGAGTGTGGTGCATTCACACTGTTAATGAACCACAGCCAGAATCAATTACACATTTCTCTCATTCACCCCTTTTACACATTCATAGCCGTAATCGGCCCGTCCAGCCAACTGCATAATGAAGCTGTACCCTGTCAATCACAGCGGGAACCATATGAATTTCAAGAAGGAAGGTACTGCACTGTGTGCGCCATTGAATTGAAAAAAATCTGATAAAAATTCAGAGCATTAAGGGCTCCATTTTTAAATATTATCGGTTGATTTACACAATAGGCACCCACCATATTGGTGCTGAAAAGGAATAGCTGAGGTTCAGTTGGTGACAAATGGAACTACCTCCAGATATTCATACATACTGGCTATCCCTATTCTTCAGGAATGTGCACAGCCTATTGCTTTGCTATACAAATTGCTCAGCTTGTTCATTTTCTATTTCTAGCTACATGCACTTGCACATAAAAAGTGCATTTTCAGTGTTCAAGAAACAACTGTTAATTCTAAATTCAGCTGAAATGAATCCCACAGGACTGCAATCTAATTTTGTGTCTCCAAAAGTAGATTTGCAGAGCTGAATATTATAAATGTAAGACATCTTTTATAAATCACAGAATGCTGTGTGTAACTACATACAACACAACCCCTAAGTTCAAAAGCGTTTCTCTGTTTTATATAGGTATATACTGTGTTTATGAGCAGTTAAAGAGTCAGTCTCAGGTTTTTAGGCTTGAGGCAATAAGCACTGCTCAATCTGAACTTTGTACCTTTTATAGCTGCCTTCAGTGATTAATTAACTGTTTTGGGTGAACGCAAAAAAATGTTTCATTACCTGCAAAAGCTACAATATCTAGAAGTCATTTGTGTAAAATATTTAAGCCATTTTTCACCTAAATGGCTTTGTCTGCCAAGGAAAGGTAAAGAATATATTTATCATAAATTATTAACCAGCATCCCTCATTGTGGGTTAGATGTATATCCTAACTACAAGACAGCACAGAGAGTCAGAAAACAATATTCCCAAAGGGAGAGGCGAAGGATTTGCCGAGCCTGAGAGATCCTTTGGGGAGCCACAGAAGTTTACACTCAATAGCCTGCATTTAGCAGAGAGCGACCGCTCAGCATCCGTAGGAAGCTGAAAAACACAGAGAGCTTGTTTGCAATGGTTACACCACTGCCTCGACAGCCGGCCAGAGAATTAAGTCACACAAGTCAAAGCCCAGGCCTTTTTGGCACTCATGCTTGTCATAAAATACAAGGCCCAAGTATGTCTGTGTAATCCCAGAGCAGTTCCCCTCCCATCAATGAACTTACAGCATCGCTCTGCCATCAGGGCCTCACCATTAACGACGGAAACAAAAGTAGGCTCTGTTCAGGCAGGAGAAGCAAGTGGTGCAATTAAGAGACACTATACTATATCCCAAAGTAATAGGTTTTACAAAGCAATTTAGTGCCACGATGACAGATGTCAAAGCAGCGGCTAGACAGACGGCCCCACAACTTCCATGGAAATAATTGCCTACGTGTAAAGCTAAAAGGCAACGGCTCCACTTGTGATACTCATAGTGTGATACGAATGAACATGAAATGAACATGACAAGACTGAACATGAAATTATGACATTCACGACTTGTTATTTCTCGTTTCTTTTTTAATCTCTACTGGAAGAATTTGCAGCAGAAATGCTCAAATGTTTTCCTTGTTCCCTACGTTCCCACCCAAATAAAGACCTTAAAATACCTAGGAAAAACAGAAGAGATGAAATTATGCTGCCTCAAGCAGATTTTGTCCTCCACACACAAGAGGAAACCTCATTTTGCTGTAACAGCAGAGGATCTCGGCCAAGCACCCTCCTCATCTTGAAACACATACTAAGTGACCCCCTTGGCCCAAGCGATGCTCTCCACCTTTCACTGACTATTATTCTTTGCGAGTGGACAAGACTGTAGACAAAAATGCGCTAATCTGTCTTTTGGTTTATGTTTGCTACATGTAGGAAAGCATAAGCCACAACGATTCTCTATTTTCACTACACTGAATTGCAGAAGATGTTCGTGAGCGAGTCTGGGTTTAATTCATTTGATAAGGCTGTTCAACACTCAAAAATAAACCTGATTGCCCTGAACAGAGTATTTATTCTTCAGACACTAACACAGAGTTTCAGTCTACCATTCCACAAAAATTTTACACCGAAATCCACAGCCTGGTAAAGGATGTAACACCAGCCATGTAAATTCAAGGGATATTTAATCCCACTTGATTCTTGATTCAGTAGAGACTCTTGCAAATATCACCCCAAAAAACATGCAACACAAATCAAGTAATAAAAATGCAAATAGGATTAAAGTTACCTTCAGTTCTAGTTTTGGAATTGGATTAATTACAGAGGCATAGAAATCAGAAATGAGCTAATGTACGGTCTTGGCTTCTCAAAGCATGGAACCTTTGTCACACTTCGTCTGTTCTCAGTGTCAAACCTGGTTCTGTTGAAGTGAATTTAGTTACCTTTGCTGGTGTATTGCACAGTTAAAGCATAAATACCCTTCAGGATATGAGGAAAATAAAAAACAACAGAACAAAATAAAACAAAAATCCCAAACCAAACCAAAAACAAACAAAAACTCCCAACCATTCACAAAAAATCCACAACCTCACTCAGCCTCACTACAAAGAATAGTACCAGACTACTTGTATCTAGAAAAGATTAATACTCAGAACTAAATTTCTTACACTTTCCTCTGAGTGCTGAACAGTGCTAGAAAGTGCTCTGATAATTTAACAACAAGCCATAGCAAAAGCTCTTTATTTCCTATTGTAAGGGTTTTTCCTGTGCAGATTCTGTTTTGATAACTTCCAGCATTTCTTATTAAAATGTTCTTTATTATTCGGTCAAGTTTGTTGTAGGGGTGTTGAAACCAAGGAAAACATCCCAAGAAACAAAGAAAACAATCCAACATATTATGTTTACCATGGCCATGGGACATCTTAAATACAAACAGATCCCCAGATACTGTGCCAATACTTCAAGGCGTTCTTTCCCTCATGAAAATATTGAATCATTCAAATTATATGTCCTCCATGTAAGATTTAAGAAAATTAGCATAAAAGCTTACAAAACACTGATCTTCACTTGAAAGGACTGGTGATTATAGCAGAAAGTTTTCAGAAGACCAAACTAAACAACCCTTAATCAGACATTAGCAGCAGAATAACCTCAGGTGAAATGAGGGGAAACTGCCAGCATTGGTTTTATCTGCCCATTGAAGGGATAAAAAATTTTTAATCAGATCACTTCAGGTGAAAAGTTTTTTAAAAACACTGAAAAAATTGTTTCCTTAATAGAAAGTTTTATTGGCTTCTTCAAGAGGCAAAGTATGACTTAGAGTTTCAAAGACAAATTTATTATATTCATAGCTTCACTGGTGCATCTGTTCCTTAAGGGCAGCACATTACAAAAAGTAACCCACACTTGTTTTTTCCATTTACTATTTCTATATGTTTTCTTTGGGATAAACAAACTTCTTTCACCTCAGAAATTGGAGCACATTTTTTTTGTTTGATACTTCTGTAATCTACATATCCCTCACAGCAGAAATTAGATGCTTTGCTAAGGATTTTGCATGTCTTCTTTAAGAAAAACAGAAAAAGGTGACAAAATTACAAGTTCTCTGTGTATCTTCAAAAGAAGCCAGTGGCAGCTAAATCAGGCTTACTAACTTGCAAGTTTGAACACCGGAAACCATGCAAGGAAAGTTCAGTATTTCCCTTGCAACAAACAATAGAATGCAGCTCTTGCAATACAGACAGGAGAGCCTTGTGCAGCCTCTTGGTACCATTTATCACCTCTCAAATCCAAGTGGATGCAGATGGGGGAGAAGGTTAGAAATTAAAAGACTGAAACCATTCAATATTTTTAAAAATACAATAAATCCCAGTTTAAAAGACAGAGCTGAGGATTCATTTGAACTGTGCTACAGGACTCCATTCTATACAGAGAATACTGTATTTTCCTCATAGCAATAAACACAGTGATTACAGCTCCAAACTGGCAAACTGCTTCCAAGCTTGGAAGCAATCGCACAGAAATCGGTGAGACTACTGCTTAAAGGTAACAAGGATCCAAACAACAACAAAGGAAATGAGAGCACACCTTCAGGATGAAGGAATGCACATTTAT
Organism: Struthidea cinerea; assembly: GCA_013397865.1. Lineage (NCBI taxonomy): Eukaryota > Metazoa > Chordata > Aves > Passeriformes > Corcoracidae > Struthidea > Struthidea cinerea. Next base: position 301,190 of record VZTI01004251.1, read on the forward strand.
CATTTCATCTTTTAAAGGGCATCACTGAAAAATCTCACTCTTACTACCTTTTTACTTTCACAAGAAAAACAGTCTCTAATTTACCTGACCTTAAGAATTTCTCTTCTATACTTTTAGCAACCTGCATTTAACAGATCTTTGTCTACAGTCAGTTCCTTTAGATATGGTTTCCCTTGCTACACCTATGAGTCCATCACAAAACAACAAAAAGAGGAAAAAATTAAATTTACTATTGCCACCTCTCTCCCAAACTCAGTCAAACACAGTCAATGGAAAATAGGATATGATGCAGAACCCGAAAGTAAGCTCAACTCATTTTTAAAAGCTGACTAAATTTCCAGTTGCCAGTGCCACTTCAATTGCCTTATATAAGCATTATAAGTGAAGTAACTGGACAGCTCTTTGAACCGTAGGATGAGACTTCTTGCCTAGAAGAGGAATCTTATTTTCTATCATCAATTGTATTTTCATTTTAGGTGGCTGAAACAACAGTAAAGCACGCTCCTGATATAAACATATTCTAGACACCAAGTTGTGAGAATGCTGTACATGCCAAGATAAATTCCTTTGACCGTTCCCCCCCGCCTCTTCCCCAGAGGTGCTCTCTAGTTTGAAAGATAGTTTAGTTTCATCAGCTGGCAATGAGACAAATATTAGCACTTGGAATCCAGTGCTCTGCAATCCATCCTAAAAGCAAACCCAGCAGATGATGGAGGCAGGGCACAAGCAAGCCTGATCCTAGAGGGAGGAGGGAAATAGAAAGACATGTGTCTGCACAGACTATAGACAGACTATCTATGCTATAGATATGGAACAGAGAAAAAAAAAAAAGATTTAGAGAAGAACTTCAGTGCTTCAACCCTGCTACCTGCATGTTTTGTAATAAAGAGCTACTACTTCTCTGAATACTTCAAACGGAAATAGAAAAGAGGCTAATTTATATTGTTAATAAATCCAACTACTGTTTTAGCAGAACTAAGTAAATGTAACTCTTGAATCAAGACTGTGAGAACCCATTTTGTTTGGGAGAGCAGGGGTACAGTGGAGGTAAAATTGCCCTAACACCACTTCATTCCACACACACTCAGCAGACTGGAGCCTTTGCCCAGTGCCAACAGGGCACAGCCCACGACTTGTTACATCTTGCTTGTTTTTAGGACTCCTTAAATTTGAGCCCAAGTTTACAATTTTCCCTTCAGTTCATACCTCCACTGACAGGGCAGCAGGATGTGACTCACGGCAGGTGATGGGACAAAGAAACTAATATGGTTGTGCCTGGCTATGGTGCTCTCCCCTTAGTGCTTTTATCAGTTTTCTTTTAGAACTGAGCTTTCACAGATACCACAAGCATCACACTGAAATCATCTGATCTCTTCAGCCATCCAGCTCAGAAAAATACCAAAAGGAGAGAACAGAAAATGACACGAAAACGCCACTCCATCTTTACTCCATTTACTCTCTGGATTGTGTTCATATCACAACATCTAACTGAGAAACACTGCTTATTAACGCATGGACACCCTCTCGTGGATTGTGACCAGCTCAGCCGGGGTACTCGCTGGCTGGGGTACAGAAGCTGCCTGCTTACAATGCAGATCAGCTCACCAACACCACTGGTAAGCACCACCGCGGTGGAAAGGAGCTAAAAGTCTCCAGCGAACATGTTCAGAATCACTGGCAGACAAAAAAGCTAAGTAGAAACATGAAATGCATCCAACGAGGGTATTTAGCAAAAATTGTGGTATGATATTTCACACAATATGTAATGCTCCTGTGGTTCCAAGTGAAAAACAAGCTTTGACAAACATCTTGAGAGTGTTTTGCATCAGTGTAAGTTGTAAACAGTTGAATTTCCAGCAGGAACAAACATACCAAAATAAGAAACAGGGAAACTATTTTCTTTTCAAGATAAAAAATGTATTGCAAAGTGAACTGTTAGCAACTTGCTGAGGCTTATTGCACCGCTAATGTTCTCCATGTCAATGTCACCAGGAAGAGCCCTTGGAGAAACACTGGTGTCACCTCTTGTTCAGCTCAATTGAGAAAAATGTACTTAAACAACCTTCTGGAAAGTCATGTAATGAGCTAAAAGAGCTGCCGAAGGACATTCCTGAGCTTCAACTTTCCGTAAAGGAAACACAGACGTAAATAAAGTCAACTTATGCACTCAGTAATATTGTAGCATGCCACTAGCCTGTCACAAGCATTTCACAATAATCACCAGTGGAGAATTTCTAACTCAAGTTGCTCAAAAAGGATATTGGGGTTTAGGAACTGGGAACCAGAAAGAGTAGGGCTAGAAATGGCAGCAATACCTTTGAAAAAAACCTAATGGGGAGATGGCCAGACCTGTGAGGGTGACCAGCGTATGAAACATGCCATTTCCAAACCCAAAAGTGTCCTTTTCTGAAGGGAACTGCTTCATTTCTGGGAAACCATATTGAGAAAAATATTTGTAAATTTTATTGGACTTGTTATTGAGGCAAAATGGTTATTTTGCCACCTGCAGTGCCCACAAGCTCAATGCATTGTTTTTCCAGGAAAAGAAGAAATGTCTGCAAAATAACGTTATCCACTTGAACACCAGCCTGATGATTAGAGGGAGTTTTTAGAAGTCTAAGTGCAAAGCTGTACTTCACAGCACCGTTTTCCCCTTGCATGGGTTATTGGAAAGACAAACCGGTATTTTCACAGTGAAAGCAATTGCTTCAAGAATAATGTCGGCTCTTATTGTTCACGAAGTGCTAGAAATCGGAGCACGTGAAGCAGCAAACCATTTGGCTGACCTTGCCAGCTGAGCAACATACAGTCAAGCAAGCAAAAACATGTTGGGCAAGACAGCAGAAAAGAAAATCAAACACACACATGTACTTTCATGTGTTCTTGTGATACCACTGCCCTTATTTTTTTCAAAGCAAGCCAAATGCTTGATACTAATCGTGCAAACCATCCGACCTTACACACGGGAGTGTTTTCAATATGGATCCTGGGCCACACAGTGTGTGGAAAGCAACACACTGAAAAAGGTAAATCCAGTTGCTCCATCAGTACCATTTACACAGTCAAGTGCTAAAACCCACCTGGGCTGCTGTATGACTTGGAAAATCACTTTGCAGCACTGGCTGTTGGTGGCTGCTGTTTGAGAAGTCTGTAAAAAGTACCAGATGGAAGAGGCCAAGGATGAGGAATCTTGGATGATGATTTCACTATACTTTAAAGCTTCAGAAAAAGGCAAAGCTTTAGCATAAGCACAAAGGCATATTTTCATTCTCAAAAAAACTCAAAAGGAAACTTTTACCCCATGTTAGTACTGATAGTGTTCATGGTTTATAATTTAAATGTTTGGCTTGGTAGAAACTTCATCTTTCACAGAAGCTAGGATTTTTCTGCATATTTGCAGTAAAACCTATTAAAAATTACTGATCCAGAACCCCATAACCTTTAGATAAAATATTGTGCATTCCTCTCTAGTTATGTTCAGCCTTCTTCAAGATTTTCTAAACTGTTACCCTTGGCTTTAGGGACAAAAAAAAAGAAAAAAAAAAGGACACCCTGCAAAACCAATCCTCCTTCCCAAATTCCCACAGAATGAAATTCTAATCTGACCAAGTGCTCCTTTTCCCCTGCTTCTCAGCCAACAGAAGTTTTGTTAGGAACTTCACCTCATTAGAGTCCTCATCATTTAAACAATGTTCAGCAATAACAAAGAACCCTGTCATAAAGCTTCTGATAGATGTTTCTTGGCCAACACATTATGGTCATGATTTATGGGAACGATTTAAAGAAGTAAAAAAATAGCACTGACTATCACTTAGCAGAGAAATTATAAATGCCAATTCAGAGGAAGACAGTATCCTTTTCTTCATGAAGACAAATCCTGAAGTAGTTTCTGCAAAGGGGGACCATATAATAAACATCTAATTTCAATAGTAACATCAGGAAAGGAAGGAAAATTAGAATAGGCCAGGTACCATGTCATCCTTGATATACTACTACACTTCTTTATGAGCACATTACAATTCAGAGAGCTAATAATAAAAAGTGATGCTGAGATGATGAATTGACGCTATGCAATTAGACCTATTAGAATTCACAAGAGTCGACAGGCAATAATCAAACCACTTTCATGCTGCCCATTGCAATTATCTTTGCACTTAAGAATCAACAAAGCACATAATGACTTGCTCTCAATTAAGGAATTCATGAGAAATGGAATTTTAATTAGTGTGTAGAAAATTTGGGCCATTTATTACTTTACAGGACAACAGATTGTAAAAACTAGTTGAGTACCTCTTAGTGTTCAGCAAGGGTTCAGGTCCAAGAAGAACACACTGATGCTTCCAAAAAGGAGTTCCTAATAACATCCCCTGAAATGGGAATGCCAAAGTAAATGCACATTCACTTCCGCTAAATTCCGGAGAAAGAAAAACACAACAAAAAACCCAATCCACAAACAAAACTGTTGGAGCTTTCAACTAAAATGGAAACCTTTGCTGATGTTCTCAATTACCAGCTGATGAACAAGTTGGGTAGAGTTACGTTTATTTGTGGTACAAACCACAGGTACCAGAAGGTATAATTCTACATTCTCTTCACAACATGAGTAGGACAACAAAAATGCACCATCACTTAAAAAAACAGAGTCTGAGTAGTAATTTGAATGCTGATTTAAGATTCTTTCAACAGTCCTTGAATAGGAAGACTACTTAGATTCAAATAAAATTATTCTCATCATTTGCTGATCTCAGTACAAAACAAGTTACCAATAATTTGAACAAACGCATCAGTTAAATTCTGGAAGTGGAGATCCTTGATAATATGAAATAGAAGTTGATGATGAAGTCGAAAGATTATGCTGAACTCCAATGCTATGAAATGCACATTTTTAAAAATGCAAACAGAAGTCCACACTTGAAGTGTGAATGCTGGCAGTATAGAGACGGGTATAATGTTATGGGCTCACATAGCACTAGTGAATCAGTAAGATATTAAATAACATACCCATTTGCTAAAAATATACTTCCAGCACATGGGTCAGCATAATCCCAAGCACAAGTATAGGTTGGGTGGAGAATGGAATGAGAACAACCCTGAAGAGAAGGAATTGGGGGTGTTGGTGGGGGAGAAACTTAGTATGACCCAGGAATGTGCATTGGCAGTACAGAAACCACCTGTGTAGCATCCAAAGCACCAATGGGGAGCAGATGAGGGAGAGGATTCTGCCCCTCTCCTGTGCTCTGGTGAGACCTCACCTGCAGTGCTATGTTCAGAACTGGAGTCCCAAGATAAGAACTTGGACATGCTGAGGTGAGTGCAGAGGGCTGCTCAGAGGGCTGGAGCACCTCTTCTTCGAAGACAGGCTGAGAGGGGTTGTTCAGCCTGGGGAGAAGAAGGCTCCAGGGAGACCTTAGAGCCTCTTCCAGTGCCTAAAGGCGGGGACAAGGGGGAATGGCTACAAACTGAAGGGATAGGTTTAGATTAGAAATCAGGAAGAAATTCTTCAATAAGAGGGCGATGAGGCACTGGCACAGGTTGCCTAGAAAAGATGAATGCCTCATCCCTGGAAGTGTTCAAACCCAGGCTGGATGGGCCTTTGAGTGACCTGGTTTAAAGGAAGGTGTCCCTGCCCATGCAAAGGCGGTTGGAACTAGATGGTCTTAAAGATCCTTTCCAACCCAAAACTTTTTTAATTCTACTCAGTCTTTTTAAAAAACATTACTAAAGGTCCGTAATAGTTAAAAAGCCCCAGTTAAATACTGGGCCATTTGGATTATGAAATAATAAAAATTTAGTTTAATGAATGATTATTACCCGAAAAAGTGTACCCCATGCTTTGAGTTTTATCAATTTCCTATTTTGCTATGGATAAACAGCTGTATGTCTGTTATATGCTTAAAATCTGTCAGAATGGTGCTCTCTTTCCACTGTCAGGGAACTATTTCAACACTTCTGGTTCTTGGTTCCAGGGCAGAGCCCTGTCTTTGCAATGTCCCCATAAAAAAACATTCACAACAACCTGAATGGCTTCTTGTAAGGGATCATACTTCAAAGGAGGGGGGAAAAAAACTCCTTTCACACAGGGATTCATTCTTAAATTCCCCTACGTGCTCTGCTTAGCGAGGGCTCTGGGAAACAGCAGGGAAAACAGCAGGCACTGCTGCCCCAGGGCCATCCCTCCCACAAAGGGAACATTTTCACAGTGCTGCAGAGCCACCATCTTCGCCCCACGCAGCATTTTCAGGGAAAGGGATCTTGTAGATATGGTTTTCTGTCTTCAGCATGCTGGAATTGCCCCTCGGGAGTGGGGAGAGCTCGTTACAGGTTAAAGCAGCTCAGCGTGCTGCTGTCGCTTTGGATCAGTCGTGGACCGGCGATGGGCCAGCTCAGACGTGAGGATACAGAAATGCGAGGATGCCTCACTTCCCACCTTCTGGTTTTGTGTCAAGTGCAGCACATTTAAATTAGCGCATCTCAGCCAGGGCATCAACCATGCCACCGAAACTACCCTCTCCTCCTGCACAGCACATTTCTGAAGTCACAGGAGGAGGAGATAAGGGAAACGGCATAACGTGTTTACTTTGCCGCAGTTGTTAAACGTGAGTGGTTTCTGCAAAATTAATACCTACCCTGGCCTAGGTACTGCAGCAAAGACGCTTTTGGAAAGGATTTGAGAGCAGTGAATCCCCTTGGAGGCCCAGGGTGAATAGTTCAGGACTACCAGACATTTTGATCAGAAGGCAAGCAAGTTATGCTTTAAAAACTTAATTAATTCAAAATATGCTTACAAGGTAAAGAACACAGTCGCTCCAGAAAGGGTTCCTAGATTAACATCAAAATCTGTTAAAGAGTCATAAAATACACCGTGCTGCTGAGGATTGTTACGAGTGAACCTGAACTAAGCGATTCTCTGTGCTGCACAATTTTCAAGATCATGGCTCAGTACCTCATTAAAAGTAGCGTTCTGTTAATTAAAGCCTTCTTTCAACTGATAGATGGCTACTGTGGATGCAAGCTGCACATACTGTTGAAACTTCGTATTAAGAAGAGATAGCACACATAAAACATACAGCCCTGGGTAGAAAAAAAGTTGCTTCCTATGGAAGCAAAGATTTCTTATACTGCAATACAGACAGAGAGAGAAAGGTAGAAGGTTCTTTAAAATTCATGAAAGTCTTGCTGGCACTCACCTTTATTTCAAAGGCTCTGAACAGCATCCTTTCTACTAGTCTCCAGTCTTGCTAAAGGCCACAGAAAGCTTTTTCAAAAAGATTCAATAGCCTTAGGAGTGAACTTATTTGCACCCCTGCCCAAATCCTTTCATCAGAGATTTTAAACCCCACATATTTCATTAAAAGGCACAATGATAAACAAAAACAAGGCATAGAAGTGTGCTCAATATAGTTAGAGAGACAGAGCACAATTTATTTCCTGAAAACTTCTTACCCCAAAACTCCTCAACTTCTAGGAAAACCTAACACTATGTTTTAGTGCTGAAAAGGACTTCTGAGAGAGGAGGGATATCTACATCACAGAATGAACCCAAAAACCCTTAAAAAGAGAAAATCTTAGGATTTTTAAAGATTCATCAGGGATGACATAGAAAGTCCACTGACTGCAATAAAGTCAATGAGGCATCTCTAAGGTCATGTAAAGGGGGTATTTATGATGAGAAAACCGGAACCACACTTTAAAAATGTGTATTTCAACCAGTAAGTTTTATAAAATTGCCAGATATATCTTCTCATAAAAAGAGGCACTTTTTTCCAATTTGATAACTTCTTAAAAAGAGAGCATTTAAGAATAGCATTCTCTGCTATTTGGATATTCAAGTCTAGTTTTTATCCAGCCGACCCTTCCAAATGCTGTATTTGATTCTTTAATGGTTTCATGGTTCAGTGAATTCAAATTCCTTCCTTATTTCCATGACTAAAAGGAGAATTCAAAACCAGATGATTTGGACTGCTTAGAAATAAGGCATGTGTAGAGTTTAGGGTGTGCTGCAACAAAAGAGAGAAATTACAGAGGTCAGAACGCACTTTTTTACCTCTCCCATATCAGAAAGAGAAAAGCATGAGCTATAAACCATATTGATAGTCATTAACAGGTCTGAATCAATCAACAGGTCTCAATCAAACCTGTGCACCTTCCACAAATGCTGTAAGCTGAACAGAGTTTCTAGAATTACCTACAACTGATGAGACAAAATCATGGGTCTTACTCCAAGTTTTGACCCAGTAAATGCAAAAGGAGGAAAATGCTGCAGACCTACATCCAGTGTGGGCTCAATTTTAAGCATAAGCATTCCTTTATTTTCTGAACTGAAACTTATCTTTAGAATTTACTTGCTTTTCACCCCTAAAAGTGTCAGCATTGGCCTGTGGAGACACTAACACAGCCATCAAAATAATTAGCACAGCAAAAGTACAGCAAACAGGCAGATGCATCGATATTATTTGAATCTCTGCCTATAAGAGAGGGAGCTGGACTTCCCAGATGGGACTTAGAAGGTTCTGTACCTTCACCTGGTATCATCTTGATGAGAAGCCGTTCCTCCCCTTCTTTCCCTCAAAGGAAAGCATCCTGGCTCTGGGGAGCTAATTCCCTTCCATAGCTCAGGGCTGTGCAGAGTCTCAGCGATTATGCACAGCTGTACGAGCCTTTTCAAACGGATGATGCTTTCAAGAAAGTAAAGAGGCAACTGGGCCGTGTTGACCAGAATCCAGGACAGTAAAACCCTAGAGAGTTTGTACTGATTGGCTTTTTATTTTTGTGTTTTACTGCAAGGAAACTAAATGAATGAAATGCAGCCAAACATGTTCTGATCACAAAAGAAATTATTTTAAACACAAAATTTCTACCTTGTATTTAACTCTCTTCTTCCTTTTTTACTCTTCCCCTATCCTTCTTCACTAAAATATTTATGTATGATAATGATTTCCTGAAATACAGAATGAAATCAAACCATATTGTAATAAAACTAAATGGAGCAGAAGATAAATAAATCAATATCAAGTAGCATTTTTTGCAGCTTTCCCAGAAATAAAACAATTAGCACATTAGCAGTGAATGCAATAATAAAATTAGCCAATTAGGATATTTAAGTGATTACCACATTGAATTGAAAGAGTAAGTGCCATACATATGGATAAGTTCTGCTGAGATAGGGTCTGCACTGTCCTCTTCTGTGGCAAATGGAGTGCCTATGCAACACAGCGGATTTATCGCCATACACAAAACCTGATCTGATGTTACCCTCGCTGCTCTAGTGTCTGAAGAAGACACCTTGAAAACAAATGAGAAGATAGTTGTGCTCGTGTTAATTGTTGCTGCAATACTATTCGCAGCATCGTTTGACACCAAAATTGACTACAGAATTGTAATCAGTTCCTTAGGAATGCTACCAATTCTAAAACCAACAACAAAAAAATCTTACATATTAATAGCACTTCAATGTTTCTCTCCCAGATGGTAACACAGCTGACTGCCATTTCCTCTTATAACACAGCACTGTTTATCCTCTGAATGTCCCCAATATAAAACCGTTTTAATCCTTTGTTGCTGCTGTAAAACTTGATCTACTGTCGGACAACATAATTAAGTGTCAACTTTTGGATATATGGGACAAAAAGTAGATAGGATAATCCAGCCTGTACATCACCAACAATGCAGTTCATGGCTCAGAGATAATGGGATTGCAGATTATTAGCTGAAAGGTGCAGTATTTTACCCCTCACAGCTCCGGACTAAAGTGTAGTTCTGCTGCACATGGTGCTTTTCGGCACATTTCCTTGCTGCTCCCTTTTCCATGAGCCAGTTCAAAGCTTTATGATACTCAGGCTGTATGACTGTGCTGTGTAGTCAACTGGAATGAAACAGCACTTCTATTACAAGCTCCTGACGATCTGTTAGTTCTGGTTGAAATTATGGACCAGTTATGAAATCTAATATATGATGTGGAGAGAGATTAGCAGAGGAATGGGATTTTGATTCAGCATCTTAAGGAAGATGAATGACGGAGAGTGAGCAATTAAAGCAGTTGATCTTGTGCAGAGTAAGAACACCCACACAAACCTGGACACCCACCTATTCCTCCCTGCAAACATGCACACAGTGTGCCGAAGGAGCGCCATCAACAAGCCTTTATTTGCTGTCTATTTGCTATCCCTACGATGAAGAGTGGGAAATAATCATATACTGTCTTAGGAAATAGTCAAGAGTATCCACTACATGTCTATTACTAGATTATTATAGTTGCATACTTTTATAACTAAGCTACATTAAAGTGAGAGAATAAGGGGTGTGGAAGATTTAGGACAAGTAGAAAAATTGAAAACCAACATCAGTAGAGAATAACACATTTGTTGAAGCAAGCTATTACATACTTAAGGCAAATAATTCAGAAACTAGGCAGCACGCTGGAAAGGTAAATTGCCATCAGAAAAGACATCACTTATCATCATAGAATGGTTTAGGTTGGAAGGCACCTTAAAGATCATCCAGTTCCAACTCCCCTGCCGTCCATGGGCAGGGACTCCTTCCATTAGACCAGCTTGTTCCAAGCCCCATCCAACCTGGCCTTGAAGACTTCCAGGGATGGGGCACCCACAGCTTCTCTATGAAACCTGTGCCAGTGCCTCATCACCCTCATAGTGAAGAACTTTTTCTTATTACCTAATTTAAACCTGCCCTCTGTGACTTGGAAGACCCTTGTTCTATCACATCATGCCCTTGTAAAAAGCTCTCTTGCAGCCCCTTTAGGTACTGAAGGCTGCTATAAAAGGTCTCCCTGGAAACTTCTCTTCTCCAGCCCCAACTCCCAGCCTGTGTCCATAGCAGAGGAAGGCTTCCACCACTACAGAACTGCTGCAATCACCGTGTGCCCTGCAAGAGGGACCAGGCGTGTGCAGAGGCACTTTCCTTCCCTTTAAACCGCACAGATGAACCTCTGCTCCCAAGGGCACAATAGTGTCGTGTGAAGTGATGCAGCAGGATTGCATCCGTCAGGCTCTGCCATGTAAATAAGTTACAGGAAGGACAGAAGGGTTTGCTTCATTGGCATATAACCTCCACCTACAGCAGTTAACCTAAAATGTTTACTTTATTACACACAATATGCACCCATCGAAAGTTGCTGCACTGTGTTATTTAAACACAGACATTATGAATATTTTTATAGCACTGCTATTTCCCTCTGGTGTATATTTATTTCCATTTTAGCTCGGCAGTTTTCTCAACCAAGTCTCCTTCATGGAGGTCCACGTGAGAACACCAACTGGAAAGACTTTAAATCAACCTCCTTGTTAGTGGAAGCATGTAACACTATTAACCAGTGACTTGATATTCCTTCTAAAGAGCAGGAGGTCAGTTCTCTGGGCTGAATTAATACCTCCACAGCATAATTTCCTAGCTGGTAAGTCAAGAGAAAAATCACTTTGTGGCTCAGCCAGGGCCACTAGGACCCAGAGTGACCCTGGGCATGACCAATTTTGGCAGTCACCACCATATTCAGATCTGGGTCCGATGTCCCATCACATTTCGCATGCTCTTTACCCACCTTAGCCCAAAAATCTGTTGCAGAGAAAACAAAGCTATGCTAGGCTAAAAGCATGGCAGTGTACTAAAGAACCAGGCAGGATACTGTTTTCTTTGATGCTTTGAAGTCAGTAGGGTTATGCGTCTTAAAGCATTGTTTCTTTGCATAGAGTTGATATTCAAACAATAAAGCCAATTACTTTAAACAGTATCTGCATACCAGAACAACCAAAGGGAAAAGTATTTTACTTTTTTCTTTTGTTTATGTGGAAGAAAAAAAAAACCTCAGACACAGCATAAGATGGAAACCAGTCAGTTCAACATATTTCATCCCCAGTCCAACTCCTGGTCTCAACTGTAAATACTCTGTATATCCAGCAGAGCTCATAACCATGTCTTTATATTTCAATTCTACCAGAATCAAACAGATGCAAGTACAAGAATTTGACAGTGACATCGTTCAGTATTGAGCTGAATTTTAAACTTAATATTGAATTTATTTTTAACATTGTTTTCACACTATTTTAAAATAAAACGAACTGTACCCCACACCCTTCTGAAGAAGCATTGTACCGAATTTTGAGTAGCGCAACAGCAGCAAAATAAGAGTGAGTCACTCAAACCCATCCAGTAATTTTATACCCACCCTTGGACCACTGTGTTTTGAAATAGATAATCAGCCTTACATCAAAAAAGTGTTACACTTAACATAAATCAGAGAAGCTTGACATGATTAACAACACCGGGCCAGTCACCCTGATAGAATCTAAACTGCCATTAATTAACTCAGTGATGAACGATAGTATTCCTCTTCTTGGGGCCTAGCTAGCATAAGAGGGCTCCCACAGCTTACCAAGAATTAAATTTTCAACTGAATAAACCAAAATCAATGCATTGTCCACCACCTGATTTATTAGACTAGATATACTGATTTATAAAAAACTCTTTAGCAACTTCAAAACAATATTGTATTGTTATGCATAATCACATTGCAAATCAATGAGAAACAACACTATACAGTTAGAAGAATGAGATTTAAAGCTAAAACATTTGGAGCACATGAGAAAGAATGCCAGCCTAGACATGACATGTCATGGTTAGAGTGTTGACAGATGCTTAATTATAGGGTTCAGGCACCAGGGACTGACCATGTAACACACATGAAAGATTGCCAGTACAGTAAAATGTAAAAAAATGCGTCTGCAAAAAGAGACTGTTGACCGTCAGCAGAAACAAGTATCAGTGCTCTCATGTCTCTGAAGATGTAATTTTTTCCCATCATTTGACCATCCCTTTGAAAGAACCTGATTAGTATTTTGGGAAAAGAAATCATAATTTCTACTACAAAAATAATCCAAAACAGATAGTACTTCAGCGCAAGACTAGTAGTTATTGACTGGGATTATATAATTTTTATTATCTGTACCAGAAGCACCAATTTTAGCAGAATCATTTAGAAACATCTGCATTCTCCATTCAGTCACATCTATAGATTACAGGACTATCCAAGCCATCACAAAGAATACCCTCACCAGCTGTCAGGGAGCAGACTTTGTATTTTCATTTCAAAACTAAAAGAACCGAATGAAAGGCAAATTTTGAGGACCAGCTGCCTTGGTGCAAATGCAAAGTATGTTGTTCTGTCCATGTTGGAGGAAGTTTTGTGGACATTTCCAACACAGATGGATTGAAACTAAGATAATTCATTTTGTGAATAAGTGGAACAAAGCAAATATAGCAAGTCCGTGACAGCACTGCCATGAGTCAAATGCAAGGCTCTATGGATGGCTCACAAATACAGATTATTTGTGTCTTGCACTATGCTTCTGCTCATCACAGAGACCTGCTCAGTGCCAAAATTATTGGGAAGAGTTAGACAACAGATGTTGAGATCCCCAAAACCCTGTCGGTGGAGTTAGAGGGATGATCATGATCTTTGACTATAATGCTGCTTGAAAGATCTCAACACAAAGAGAAGAGGGTTATCCCATACAAAAAGCCATTTTGAGAAAGCTGGCCAGTTACTCTCTGTCCTGAAGCACTGAATCGACTGGAACCCCAAGAAGAGTTTACAAACCAGTGTCCTGGGGTGACCATATTGATGCATTCACATAGAAAAAAATGCTAGATCACTGAACCCTGAGAGATCCACTGCAGTCCAGACATCATGTAAAAGCCTTTGTAAGTTCACTGCTGACGGCATTCTGGCTCCAGTATAAATTTAGTGAAAATTCCATAAGTTCCAATGCAATTAAAAACCAAATCATGTTGCTGTATTTATGAGCCCTGCACTAGTCCCAGCCCCATCCTAGGCTTCTCCAACAAACTCCTGGCCACACGACAGCAGGTGGGAAAACATTGTGTTATGAACAATCCAGATCCAAAATCAGTATTTAACAGGCAAAGGAAGTGCATGTAACCAAATTTACACCCAATGTAAATTGCTGTGCTATCATAATCTGCAATTATTTGACTTCCAGTTTTTATTTTAAAATGGAATACTGAAGTGTTGTATGGGACTGTTGCCTGCAAATATGTCTCTTACTGGTATATTTAATGAATTTCATCTATATTATCAGAAAAAAAACATAATTTCCAGGAAAAAAGTCAATACATTAGACAAATAAAATCTTTTCAACAGAAAAGAATGCGAATGACAATTACAGTGTTGAAGGCAAACTATGGTTAACGTTTTGAATACCTAATGACATGTTCATTCTCTTTCTCAGCAGCTAGTATTTTCATAACAAGTTGTTTTAACTTTTTTTTTTTGAGAGCCAGTCTTCTGAATGTTGAATAAAGGATTTTATTTTTATTTCAAGCATAAGGAGCCGTGTGTTCAAGACCTGTTACATTACCAAATGCAAGGCAGAGAATTGACATACTATGTTCACTTGCTAAATGTCTTACAACAGACACTTTATTAGCACTTATAGTATATTAGGATGTGCTAATTTGATAACACAGAGACAAAAAAGTTAATCATCACACAAATTTCAAATTTTGCACACAATAACTGCTTTTTAGTGAAAAAAACCCAAACCCTTAAGTATTTTGCGTAAGTCCTAGTACAATAAGGCCCAAAAAGTTTTGCAAGTGTCTTGCACAGAATGGCAGCCCTTCTTCCTCCACACAAATTGCATTCAAAGTTAAAATAGGGGTGCAAAAAAGAAAACATCACTAGGGATCACTGCAGAACATGATCCACACCAAACTTATATACATGCAATTTTAAAAAGGATTTTTCATTCTGGCAGACCCTAGAGTAATTCCCCACAATGAAGAATTTGCAATTTCTGTGGTGATGAAGGATTTCAGTCTTAGTGCAGAATCAGAGACTGAGCTGCAGGGCAAGGGGAAGTGACATGCAAGAGAAAAGTCTATCATTTAAAAAAAAAATCACCAAGGAAATAAACTGGTCATTCCTGTCTCCCTACAGGCTTTGAGGAATCCCAACAAGTCTTTGCCAAGTGAAACCTGATGAAAGCAGGGGTAGTGCAAAGCAGAATATGAGGCTCAAAATGTCCAGAGCAATTAAGACAGGCGTTCACACAGTTGGAGGGTACATAAGGGAGCAGAAGCTATGCTCCGCCAATCTACCCAATGCCACCATGTTATTTCTTTAATTTGTTCTACCTGTCTGCTCAGATTACCTAATATGAATCTCAAGCTGTACTTACACTGCTGGCCAAGCCATTGGATAAATTACTTTTGACGGAATTAGGAAAATTGTGCTGTAATTGGGTGTTCCTGAGTGATCAACAAGAGACTTTGCCTGATCACCATGCTGAGCTGGAAAGGAGATTTCAGGCCTACTGGGTTTCCCATGCCATGGCATTCTGGCAGCTCCTGGGAGCTAGACGCAAAATTCCTTCTTCACACCATTAACTAAGGTACTTAAAACACTTCCTAGAAAACAGACCTAGCACTGGCTACAGGTGTTGGGAATCTTTGCGAAAGGCTTCAGTGGAGAAAAACAGTGAAGAGTAAAGCTTGTTCCAACTTAAAACTGCATACCCATAGAGATCACAGAAGGCAAATACATTCCCCAGCCCACGGGTACCCAGGAGACAGAAGGAGAAAGGGTCGCAAGGCCCCAGGCATTTTAAGTTATTCGCATCCTGACACTGCTTTTCCTACTAAGAATCACAGAATGTCCTCAGATAGAAGGAACCCACAAGGGTCATCAAGTCCAACTCCTGGTCCTGAGCAGGACAACCCCACAGATCACACCATGTGCCTGAGAGTGTTGTCCAAACACTTCTGGAAATCTGGCAGGCTCGGTGCAGTGACCACTCTCCTGGGGAGCCTGTTCAGTGCCCAACCACCCTCTGCGGGAAGAACCTTTTCCTAAAATCCCGCCCACTCTCCTTTGCCTCGACACAAATTCAGGCCATTCCCCCAGGTCCTATCACTGGTTCTCCCCAGGGAGAAGAGATCAGTGCCTGCCCCTCTGCTGCCCCACATGAGAGGAAGCTGGAGACTGCTGTGATGTCTCCTCTTCGCCAGGCTGCTGAACAGGCCAAGTGACCTCAGCCACTCCTCATATGGCTTCCCCCAAGGCCCTTCACCATCTTCGCAGCCTTCCTTTGGATGCTAACAGCTTTATGTCCTTCTTATCTTGTGGGGCCTAAAATTGCCCATGGAAACCGAGCCCATCCATGAAATTGCTGTCAGTGAGTATTTTCCTAGGTATCTACTACTCAAATTTCAGAGCAATATACTGCCCCAGATAGTCTACCCAGTGCCCCGGCCCTAGTGAGCCAGGGCAGAGTTTGGGCCATGTTTTCCTCATAGAACAACAATATTGGAAGAAAGCTAAAAAAGTAGTTCTGCACACTTTTTGTAACACTCTATATGACCCATCAGCATGCATGAAGCAGTCATACTTTTTCTTTCCAATTAATTTGGTATTCGAGGAAGAAGTGAGGGCAGAACTCAACACAGTTGCAAGTGCACAGAGCCTGCAAGTGGACTCTTGAGCTTTTCAGGTGATTTGCAGCTGATCTCCTGAAGGAACAGAAACTAATGAGTAAAACAAAGTCCCTTTAATCTGCCTTTGCTTGCAAATTCTTTCCTATAATCCTCATCTTTGTTGCCTCCTGGTACACCATTCACCAAATTTACATTTCAGAGTCTTCCCAAATATTCCTTTCAGGCTGCTAGAGACACAACATATAATCACCCTACCTGAGCCTACTACTAATAAACAAACAAGAGGATTGCCAGCTTTTTTGTGTGCCTTTGAAAAAGCTAATTGATTAAATATTGAGAACAGTCAAATATTTACCTACTCAGTCAGCACACAGAAAACCTAGAAATTTACTTCTCCAACAGGGAATGTCACCCATTTAAAGTGACTAGGATGGCAAAGTGCTACAGGTGGATTTTCATAGCTTAAATTACGTTTACAGAGTAAAGAGCAATAAGTAGGAAGTGACAAAAACTACCATAGGTTTTGTGTCACATAAAGTGACATTAACTACCATATAAGCATTAAAAAGTAGAGGGAATAACCAGATCTGCCCTGAGCAGACACAGTAACATTGGTTTAAAAAGAAAGGTGAACCAAGGGTGAACATAAAACTCAACTACTTATAACCTTGCATCAGTTCTAAAATTCCAGCTTTGTTATATGGCAAAATCAAATCAGACAATACAACAACCATGTGGTAGGCACTGAGGACCAAAGGAAGTGAGATGTTTAGATATTAAAGCATTGTAGCTGTCATCACTTGTGCTAAATATTGCTGCTAATTTCTATCACCTTATCTCATAAATTAAAGAGCTGAGAGATCACAACAGTACAGAGAAGAGCTATGAATCAGTTAAGGACCAGACTTATTGTCATGGCTTTAGATACATAAAGAAAAATTAACCCAACTAGTCCAATCCCAACTTTAAAAAAGGGGCAGAATGTTCAGTGTGCTGGGCTCCTCATTGGGACAGGTCACGGAACACATCTATCCCCCAAGTCCCTCGGGGGCTGTCTGAGAACACACGGACCAGAAAAGATTTCCTCAAAATAGCTACACTCAGAAAACAGCTTGCACCCTTTTGTCTTGCCTTTGCTTCAGCATCACCCTTTAAAAACAGGAAAAGGGAAAAAGTCATGTTTCCCTGAATAGCAATGGTATTGCAGAACTGCATTTGAAATTCTTCCCGAGATACCTGTAAGATTGAAGGGGCTGGAAGAGGTCACCAAGATAAACCTCAGATAACCATTTCAAATGCAAGGCCAAGCAAAAGCTGTGGATGGATTTCAAAATCTGATCCTTGCTGGAAAAGGAAACTTTCCTCTATCTATGACTGCATTAATTTTCTAAATTCAGTGTTTAGGACTTTCACCCTCCTCCTGGGAGACAGGTACCAGTTAGGGGCAGAAGGAAGAATTTTCCAAACACAAACTTTATAGACACAGTATGAGTTACTTCACTTTTTGTGACTTACAATTCAACTACACTGACACCTTTTTTCAGCATCTAACTCCCTGTACAAGAGCCACTGACAGAAAGAATTACTGATTAAAAGAATCTCTTTATAAAAGAGATGCCTTATTAATGGGAACTGTTAATTTTAAGGAGGAAGAAAACCAGACTTTCAAGGAACACTTGCTATTTTAAAAATGTTGTTTTGAAGGGTGTGTTTAACATACACTAGAGGTTTACTTCTTTTTGTTGGGCAGCAGAGGAAATCATCACTATGGAATAAACATCAGGCGTATTTGCCAAGATGAATATTTAGATTCAGTAAGAGCACTGAGGGCTGCTGGGGTTGTGCCATAGCCCCCTGTTAAACCTAGTAAATCTTTATAACAACTGGCATTAGCAGAAGCATTTCATTAACAGGCTAATGAATACACTGGTACTCTCTGGTACTCTGGTTTTAATCATTGAAAGGCAGTTCTTATCCCAGCTCCCAAACTTGGGGGAACACGTCTCTGTTTGAATATAAGTGCTGGTGACCACAGAAGTATCAAAGTCAGACAGCACCATAATCTTACAGGGGAAAACCAGAAAAATAATGAGGATTTACGTCAGAATTTCTCACAACCGTTTCAATTAAAAATATGCAACAGTGATACCATCAAACTAGAAATTGGTTCTGCATGACTGAAACAAAGGCCTACTGCACTGACTGTATTTATACTCAGTTACTGAGCAGAGGCCTTTGATTTTCTGAGGGGGCAGGCAGCCAAAAAGTTGAATTAAAACATAGCTTGAAATCCAGCCAGTTTCTAAAATTCTCCTGAAAGAGAATGAACTCTGTGTTGTGCAGAAGCAGATTAATTTAACAATGGTCATTTCACCCATACTCAGTAAATGCAGCCCTTTTTCTACTGGAAAATAATTATCTGAGTTGCCAGGTCTAATAAGGTAGTGCCTTTCATGTAATAAATAGAGAAAATGCAAAAAAAAAATTAATCAGAAATCACCCCATCCCACTTCTTGACAACATTTTGTCTCCTTCTCCCTCCTCAGACTTGTGGGATTCTTCCATCTGACTCTCAGTGTACTTTCCATTGTGCAGGTTACTCTTGGGTTTAAAAAAGCCACAAGTACAGAATCAATTTTTGTCATTATACAGGTGTAATTCAGGAATTAATATCCAGGTTCCTAGAACAGCCAGAGTCCAAAAAAAATTAAAGGCAAAAAGAATAAACTCTATTTACGATCATCATCCTGACAATTCCTACCAAAACTGCGGCTTGATCTGAGACATAATAATGTGAATTGAATCCTAGGTTTATAATTTAGCTGTTACAATAAAAATGAAATTAGTACCGACCACTAAAAATGTCTTCGACTAAGGAAATGCACACAAGTTGCATATCCTGTCAAAGCAGAATAATAGCATTTATTATTATTATTATTATTATTATTATTCACATTTAACACCATCAAGTTTGCAAAGACTAAAAAGAAATTTGGTTGCTTTTTCCAAAGCTTCCCATAGTTCTGAAATGTTTCATCTTGAAAAATTACAGTTTGTGTAACAGCCAGAAAAAACAGTATTTCCATAGTAGCAAATACAACTACTAATATTTTAAGATAAAAACCACCAAAAATCTATGCTTGCAAAATAAAAAGGCTACAAAGCACTGGATACCAGTGGAAATGTGCTATTTCAATTGGTATAAGAGAAAAGATGAAAAGATTAAACAATACCAGAATTAAACGCTTTTGTGCCATATTCATATTTAATTCTCACAATGAACATGGGGACTGAATGTTTGCATTTCATTAGAAATTGTCGACTGAAGTCTGTGGGAGTATTGGGAAAAACCCAATACATTTCTAACACCAGAAGATTCTTAAATTTATTTTTTAACTCCTTGATTTTCCTAAATTAAGAAGTTAAATAGCGAATAGTGAAGAAATAGCTAAGCACATATATTTGGAAAACTGTCATTAAAACAGTCTAGGCACATAAAATGCTAGTCGGCACACAAATCACTACTTAGACGTCATTTGAAAACATACTATCAGTTGCTACATTTATAAATACGATTAGAACATTAGCAAAAAGAAAGTATTTAGTCCAGAACTATGTGAGTATCTCTACAAAATATATCATGATGATATGAGAACATAGAAGAAAGTATATGTATGCATATATATATATATACACACATACCCAGGGCACACGTACACATGCGTGCCTGATTGCTTGCCTCCACATGTGTTTTCATTCTTCATCACACACACAAACACGCAGTTATTATGAAGATACACAAAAATTTTATTCCCCAAAGCCTTGTTGCATATGACTGAGCAAACATAGTGAAAGAAGTTGACACTAAATGTTTCCTGTTAAAGCTCTGCAGAAACACTAATGCCAATATGTCTGAGTGACTTGAGCAGCCCAGGGTGCTAGAAGCGTTTAACCACTGCAGGTAAAACCTACTGGGCTTGGCAGAGAGATGACAGTGTTGTATGGGGCTGGAAGTGGCTGAGTCTCACCTGAGCCTCCCCTCTGATGCAAGCCTGTGTTTGAGGCCATAAACTTGTGGTTGTTACGGGATGAAAAACCTAGAAAGTTTGTGATGAAGAGTACAAGCATCTCGTGATGGAGAGCGAGACCAGGTTTCTCAAAGTTCCATCCAGCCTGACCTTGGGCACTTCCAGGAATGGCAACATTGCATATTACCTACCCAGAAAAAAACCCCAGTATTTGTTTACAGAAACTACTTGACATAGGTTATTTCACTGTGAAACCCTGATGTTCTGAGCTCTTTCAAATTGTATTTAAAGCTGCAAGGATACCCAGGGCTTAACAGCTGAGATCCAAAGGATCCATCTCGAATGCACAAATTATTCAAACCTGAATTATGACCAGACTGGCAATTTATTGCTTTGAGTCACTCCAATGCTGTACTTGGCCTGGCATCAGAAGAGAGCATGACTGCAGCTGCTTTCTTCTCAATTAACTTGTGTAGTTAAAGATGCAGATGAACAGCAGCTTGGTCTTGTGATACAGAAAGGGTCAGAAATACTTTTCACTCTCTCTTTCCAAAATCAGAGAACATTCTTGCTGAAATAAGGTGAGCAAAGCTTTCGCCAGCAGCCCCTATAGTTCACCCAGACTGTTCACTTCACAGTTTTGATACCGCTGGCACAGGGCACTCAGGCAAAGCAATACCAGCTATGAGTCTCGCAGGGGATGGGTTAAGTCTGCTCAAGCTTCTGTTGGCAGAAGCAACTCTCACCCAGTCAGCTTTAAAATGGAAACACCCACTTAAACGATGCTACTGGCAGTGTTATAGTATTTTTCGTGTATTTCAAAACAGATCCGTTTATCCTATTACTGCTGATCCAGCTTTTTTTTCTTCAGTGTATGTCAGCAAACATAAATCTTTTTCTGCTAATGTGGTACGAAGGCAATAATAGAACAATTACAACTGCATTATTGCTAATGAATAAAAATCTTATTACCACTATCAAAAAAAGTTTTGATAGTTTATTATGTTATTCAAAGAAATATGCAGGTATCCCAACAGCAGACACAGCTATTCCTGTTAACCTTGCACCTTAACTGTTCTCTGGTTTCTATCCTCTTCCCCATCTGCTTTTTGTTTCTGTGAAATAAAGCAGATGACTCCCACAAAGTTTAAATCGTCTTAGCCAAAACACAGAAACCAATCAAGTCTAGTCCTTTCTCCCTCCTTCCCTCTCCACCCCAATCCCCTGATGATAATAGCTGCAGATGAAGCCCACAGATATAAAACACCAGATGCTAGTCCAAATTACTTGTGGTTACCCGACTGTAACTGAGTGCATATCCTTCTTCAACATGAAGAAAGTGTTCCCTTCCCTTTGGCACACTTTATTTGGACAATTTATTCTACTATTTTTTTTGTGAAAGGGGGATGGAAAAACTGCAGACCACTTTGGGGACTTCCAGTCCAAGATTTGAAGGCACTTGTTTTGATCTTCTGTTATTGCTACACCTTGTTACACTTGTCACATCTTATTCAAAAAGGTCAGACTGTGTTCAACAAGGAGGCAAAGCAGTGTGCTGCTAAGCAATATGGCTGTCCTCAAAATAAAACAAAAAAGACAGATTTGGCAAAATTTAGCTCAAAGTGGACATAGAGACGACAATGGAGTTTTCCTGTGATGCACGGACATCCATGACTCCTCTCTGAATAGCACAGGACAAATCTTGTGGCAAAAGTTATTGTCCAAAATCATCCACCTACTGAGGGCTATACTCTCCTTCCACATCAAGTTTCTGAATTGTTTTGTAAAGTTTACAAATTATTTCAGACATACTTAAAATACACAGGAAAAAAAATCGCATTCCAAATGATTCAAAAGGCTTAATCTAAACATTTCACTTCTGAACTGCCTGTGCAAAATCAAAACCCATGTAATACCTCAGAGACAAATTAAGGAACCAAAAATATTGTAACCGCTGCACATTTTACCAGGCGTGTCAGCTAAAACTGCTCTCCGATTTGCCCTGTCGTGTAAATTACCATGTAACATCCTTTTGACCACTGATATACTGTAATTTCATCCAGCAAGCATACAAATCAAACAGCCTCCAGACCTCCTCAGTATTAATGAAAAAGCGTTTGTTTCCAGGCATACAAAGTATTAACTTATTAGTATTAACAGTGAAACATACAAGCGACAGCGGGTTCTAGAGAAAGCTTACATCTCTAAAACCTCTTGACTTTCTTTAGAAGCTTTAAAGCAAACCCCTGTGCTCTGTGGCAACATTGATAAAGAAAAGCTTTTCCTGTGGAGCTAAGCCCTCCATGGGCAGAAAACAGCAGTGACTGCCAGAAACGAAATGCTGAGGAGCCCAGACAGACTATTCTTTTTCTCTTCAGCCTGTCTTGGAATTGAGTTTTAACTTCTCTCCCCATCCTTATATCACTTTTTGGGGGAGTGGGAGTGTCTTATGTGTCTGAGGTATTACTACAGCCTGGGCAATGCTGACCCACAGAGTGGATTTGATTGAAGTGCCAGTCGTGTGAACCAGGATTTCAGATACAGGGACAAACACAGTGGCTCACCATCAGATAAAGGGTGTATCTGTAAGGTGACTACTGTCATCACAGGAGAGCTAACAAATACTCATGCTGCAAGCAAAAACCATCCTTCCTGCTATGGGTTCAGAGAGTTCAGATTTTGGATGTTTTGTCAGCATCAGGAAAGCAATCCAAAACCCATCAAATAAACCAAAACCAACTAGGTCTAGGCAACCACCTCGTAAAAACACCCTACAGAACAACACACACAAGCACTTACGTGGAGTCCAACAATCACATATCATCATTAATTTGGTGTAGAGCTCCCCATACACTGAGAGCAAGAAGGTACGATCTCGGCCTTTCTTTCTGTTCTCAACCTCTAGCTCTGTTTTCTGGATGGACACGAGTGCTGCACATACAGATCCGATCCCATCTGTGGCACAGCCTGATAAGCCATGTCCAGTGATCCCAACTGGGGAGCTTGCCAGCACAACACTTGCCCTTCCTCCTCTATTGCCTCTTTCCCGTGATCCTCAGCATCTTAATTCACAGTGCACCCTGCAACTGAAAGACCTTTCACCACCTGCCACAGCTGGCCTCTCTCTTTTGAATCCACAAGAAAACATCTCCTCCTGCCCCTCAGTTAGATTGTCATGGTTAATTCTCCACTTGCAGGGTGGCATTATATCTTCGATGCAACACCAGAACTTCTTCCAGCCCGAACCATGATGAAACTGTTTCATTTCCTGTTTACTCAAAGCTGATTTTCACAGCCCTGAGCACATGACCTAACAGAAAATTTTAATAAAAATATCGCATTTAATTGGAGCTGAATCATTTCATAGAAACACACTTTTTCAAACTAGCTTTCAGGGATAGACCTAAAGTGTTCAAGTCAATAGGTGAGTCACTAATAAGATGGGGCGGACTGGACTCAATCCTCTACATTGTCTAATTCTGCAGCTTTCGATGAAAAAGCTTGCCCTGCTTGACACAGATCAGGGACTTAAATTTTTACCCCCAGCTCAGTAATGTAACTGTCAGTCCATAGGGCTTACACATCTTTTGCACACAAAGAGGCTTTTGTGGATCACCAGGGAATGAAAACCAATTGTGAAAGTTGGAGAGTTGCTGTAAGGAATCCTCCTCTCACATTGGGTTCTGTGAAGCATCCTGGACTCCAGGTGGATTGCTTTACAGACAGAAGGGTTGCATTACCATCTCGGGTGACCTCCCACATGATGCAGGTCACCGTGTTCCTCCCTGCCAAGCCACTCTGTCTAGCCCAACAACTTGTGATGACAAAAGAGCGTAAGATGCAATTTAAATGCTTGCAGTGATAGACAGCTTCACCACATTCACCAGCAAGTTGTTCCAAGGACTAACTACCCTCTCTTAAAAATACGCCTTGCATTTCCCATTTGATCTTTGCTGACTTCAACTCTCAGCCACTGGATCCTGTGGCTTTGCCTGCTAGCTAAAGTCCTTTGCTCCAGACATCTTATCCCTCAGTGGGTACTTACAGACCATGATTAAATAGCCACTTAACCTTCTCGTCAATAAGGTGAGTCCCATGAGAGCAGATGGTGCTGAGCACCTCTAAAAATCAGCACTGCAGCTATTTCTGTTGGTAAATTGCCAGCTGATTGTTTTGCTAAGGAGGGTTATGGAGAGCTGCTGGCACCACTGACAGATAGAGCAGGTGCTCAGCATGGTCTGGCGTTTGTTTTTCATACCCCAGTTCCTAAAGGCCAAGGACATTGCCACCTGTGTTCGCCAGCCCTCATGCAGCAAGAGCCAGGCTCTGCCACAGGAGACGCATATTGAAGAGGACTCAGAGCCTCAGGACTGAGACAGCTTTACCTCCGTGGTCTCTGCAGCGCTGGTACCAAATAAATTCCAAACTCAACCATGTTGCTCATTTTTGGCAGTCTGAGGAAAAAAGCTAAGATCTCATGTCACTAAAGCAGGGAACTGAAGCTGGTCTGCACGGAGAGAAAAAACAGATCCTGCCATAGCACAGGCAGGAGCCCTTTAGCGACTGGCTGGATGAGGGCACAGCAACAGCACCAGCCCTTCCCTCTCCTCACTAGTAACATCCCCAGCAGCAGCTGCCCAGGGAAGGTGTCACTGTCAGGAATTGCTCTGCAGCTTTAAAACATTTTGGACCTTTTGGGACTCTCCTGCTCAAGCAGCTGTTCTTTGGAGAGCAGCCTAGAGAAGCTCCCTCACCTGAAGAGGCTGTTCGTCACAGGGGCACTCCCGTTGCCATTTAGATTCCCAGAAAGGACTGTTGTACCACAGCAAGTGCATCCATTTCTTGGTACACTAAACAGTGAGACAATTACCTGCATCTTCTGCCCAGGCACTTTAGAAGCAAGATTCAACTGCTGTAATTCCTCCATAAATAGGCTGGCAGTACTGGTGTTAAATATATAAAAATATCTCCAATTCTTTTGCTGTTGGTACTGGCCCAAACACATCTTGCAGCTCCAAGACCTCAAAGCCTCCAAAAGAGGAATATATAGATGGCTCTGGAAAAAACCTCTTTTCATTCACACAATGCTACAAAAATGTCCTTCTTACTAGGTAATGGCATGAATTCCCAGGCACACAGGGACAGGACATGGGAAGATTCTTGAGGTATCAGAGCCTCTGCTTTGGATCAGATGGAACATGCAACTTCCCAGTCATGGAAACTTCAGCCTTGAAATACTTTAATCAATAAAAAAACCCAAACCCATCACACCGAGCCCCCAGTCATTCCTCCCTCTGCTATTTTTAGCTCTTTGTGGGAAATAAGCCCCGTGCTTGGCAGTTTTCTGAGAATGGCCTTAAAAACAGGCAGGCACTTGAGAGGAGAGGACCCCAACATCTCATAATTTAAACAGAGAACTGTCCCCCTGACCCTGACACAGGCAACCAAAGGCACAGAAAGTACATGAAATGTAAGAATAGGGCCTATTACGTTTTCATAATTAATAATGAATTCCAGTGAACTGAATTCAGTTGTAACTGGAATGAAAAAATCTTTTTCATCCAGTGAAAGGGGAAAGACAGTTGCATCCTTTAAAACCCACCCCTCCCAAGTGAATACACACACGAGTGTGCATAGATGAAAGGGACAAACAGGACCAGAGGGCAGAGAAGAGACAGAAAATGTAAATAAGGAGGAGGCAGGCTATAGGCCTCTGAAATACTTTTCAGATTTCCTGCCAGTAAACATCAATTGAATACGAAGCTACTGAAGTATAATTACCTCCTTGTCAATCCTAACATTAACATTTTCCTAACTCTTCAATGACAATCACTTCTTTCAACACTCCTTAATAACAATTCATTTAGTTATCCTTTCACGGATGTGTAGGACTGTCAATAACTTCACATCCTTAAAGCAAAACTGGAAAGCTGTGGATCAGAGACAGCTATTGAATCTGAACTGGATTTCTGAACAGCCAGAATTTTTCAGAGTGGACTTTCCACTTCTTTCAAAACCTGGCAAATTATCTTTACAAGGTTACTTTATTCATTCTTTTCTCTTTCATTAATGAAATCTTGAAAAATTAGTATTCAAAAGGCAAATATTATTATGGATAAACAACCTGTAAGACACATCCTCCCTGCATTTCCTTTCAAGCAGCTTAGGAAGTACTCCTCACAAATATATGCAATAAAGAACACAAGACAATCCAGTTATTGTTCAAACCTTTAGCACAGACAGGTGGCATGTCTTGGGCAAGTCACTCAGCATACACCTGCTGACTTTCTCCAATAAATGAAACATTAGAACGGTATTCACCTTCTTCAAAAAACCAGGAAGAGAAAGGAAAGTAAAAAGCGAGCATCAGCTCCTGCTGATAAGGTCACAGCAGCACTAGGATACAATACTTGTTCATGTTTTCCTCAGTCCTTCTGAGTAACAGCAAACATGATTAAAGCAAACTATTTTGAATATGAAATATTAGCATCACATTATTTGGCACAGCACAGTCCTGGGACCTGCCTTCCCCCCTTCCATTTATTTTTTGTTAAAATCAAGTTCTAGTCCTTCTGACAAGCTATCTTCAAAGTACAAACCAAATGAATAGACTGCATGGGGCAAGGGAGCTGACTTTTATCTAGTTTTTCTCCAGAGTTATCCTTTAAAACTGCAGAAGCTCCTGAATCCAAGCTCCACAAAAGGGTATTTAATCATAAAAGATGGTTGCTCATTGAGAAGCTGCCCCAACCGGATGTGAAGGCAATAGACGGAATGAACTAAGTAACCAAATGATACAAAAGTGAAGCAAGATACAGAGGAGACTGGGTATTCAAACTTTTGTTGTGATCACCATAAACTCAGAAAGGAAGTCTATATGCAGTCAAATAAAGACAGAATGTGAAAGTATGAATTCCATCTAAAAAACCCCACATAGTGTGATATGAACAATGTTTGAAACTGTGGACCATAGTCAATGAAGTCATACATGGCCCCAGACTTTTAATAACAGGGTAAGGACCTCGGTTTCATTTTGATCTCATTATAACCATCCTGCTCTCAATTCTATCAGCTCTCAGATGGCATATTTAGACCCTTCATGTATAAGTGCCAGTATACCTAGAGAAATATTAAAACACCTCATCAGCTCTCAGCTCCTCCCTCAACAGATCAAATCTCTGCCAGGGGTTTATCAGGGAAAATAATTGGTTTTGATTCTTGCTGCTAAACAGGTGCCTGCGGGGTCATATGGGAGAATTCCTGTGTTAACTGGTAAAGAAGTTTCCCCAGGATTATAGGGACAAATCTCTGGGAGTCAGCCTGTCTTCATAAAGAAAAAAAAAAATCATTAAAACCCTCCTCAGAAAACAATTTCTGGTCTTGATGCACTTCTCCAGCGTCTCACGTCTGATTCATTGGGATGCTTGACTTGTTTGCCAGAGCGATGGGCCTGATTATCAGAACACTAAACGACCATCAGTGCTCATCATCTTTAAAACCGCAACTAATACTATGCTGTTGGGACAACAGCGTTCACTAAATCTCAAAATTTCTCTTCATCTTCATTCATTACACCTAAATTAATAATGCCATTTAATAAAATCCTTACAAGAGAACCTGAGTAACGTTGTGCAGCAGTATAAAACTTCAACATTAAGTCCTGCAATGAACTCCTCCAGGGAAGAACATTCTTTTCTGTGTAGATGTCAGAGAGAGAAACCTAAATAGTTAAATCTTATCCCAAAGAAATAAAACTTGTTAGGCATTTTCTATTAAAGACCTGCAGCAGGCTCTCACCTCAGACTTGTGCTCTTGCTGAAGTCAACAGCAAAACCCCCATTGACTTAAGAAAGAACAAGGTCATGGTCGTTCTCTACTGCTGACTGGATGATGGCATGGTCATAGGTCCTGAATTTAAAGAAGAGAGAAATCAATACACAGCCTACAGCTGCCTGGTTACATCTCCCCAGCTGCCTATAGACTCACACCAGGGACTTCGATTACTTTTTACTTTCTGGGCTTTCTGGACAAAAGGTTCATATTACAGTGTGTGACACATTAGGCTTTATCTGGACTCTCAGAGGAGCTGTAGTCAAAAGACCACTGAGATAAACACGATTGCCAGCGTCTGGGTGTCCTGCTGAGGAGGCTGGTCCTTGTGTATTATATGCTACCGCTGGGAACACACCGACAAAAATAAAGCTCTCTTTTACGGAGCAGCTAATGTCAACAGTGGTGCCTGCACCACATGACTTGATACCTCAGGGGAATCCAGCCCAAACACTTCCTATGCTGCACAGAAGAGGCATAAAAAGTCAGATGACTGCAATGATTTTGGTATCGGCTTCCATTCATGCAAAAACTAAGCACAAAGCTTGCCCTCGATACGTTCAAATAAAAAGCTACCTTGTGTTTTGAAAAGAAATAAAAAAGAAGACAACAAGAAGGAAATAAATGCTCGTCTGTAGAGCATTTGTAGAAAAAAATGCAGGTCCTCTCCTGATAAATATACATTCACACATATACAAACATGCATATATGTAAGGGGATCTTCATCTTCTGCTTTACAGAAAACTGATTTTAATTTACAGGAATTTCTGTTGCTTTCAAACACTTTTAAAAATGCCTCATTAAATTTAGTGTTTCCTTTGCTTGGCATCAGAATATTATAAAACCAATAAAACCAACAGCGTAAGAATGGTGCTAACTGCAATCCAGAGATACAATTGAATCTTCTATATTGCCAGCATCAACTATCCTTTGCCTAGAAAAAAACAACTGCTTAACAAATGAGCACTTAAATATGCTTTTACCAAACTTTAGCATAAACTGTTAAGTGTGCATTTGGTAAACTTTGCACTGGGATTTTAATTAAAGCCACCAGCTGTATAAACTGCATTGTTTCTGCTGCTTTTTTCCCCTCTATACATCAGCTTTCTCTCTCCCCAGCTTTAAGTGAAGAGGCAGATTTGTCTGAAGCTCTGGCCAAAGCCAAAAATCAAAGCCAGTTCCATTTCCTGGGATGGCTGTGAACACAGTTTACAGCAAGGAAATACACCCACGCGCATTATAGATGACCTTGGGAGCATCAGTTCATTGGCTGCACTTCTGGCAGCTGAGAGCTGGATCATCAAAAATCCTCCTGAACATGGAAACACATGCAGTGTTGGCAGAGAGACAGTGATCCAATACACTCAGCAAAGGCAGGTTCAGGGAAGGAATAAATAGAAAAGCTCATGCTTACAGTCAAAAGCAGCCAATTCCTTCTCATTCAGCCTTGGAAATTGGCAAAAACAATACAGTATTTCCCTGCTTCATTTTTCCTTTCTGATGAAACTTTCCACATCAATCCTGCAGGTATAAATACAGCTATAGAATCCATGATAGCTAGTGGATGGCAGTTTCACTGAAACATATTGGCTTATTTGGAGGACTTTTGCCAAAAAATGGGTCTTTTTTTAACTAACCATAACAATGACATTCTCACAGTGTTCAAATATGACAATACTACATCAATGCTAACAAAACATTATTCACCAGATAATTCATGGCAGAATAAAAGAGAAGAAAAACTTAAGTGAACTTGGAATATACTGACTGCAAAAGCTATCCATATTAAGGCAATGTCCAGAATTTTAAAAAAGCAGCTACAGAGGTGACTTGGGAAAAATCTATCATGTTGGGATGCACCAAGTATACAATCCTTTAACTAATTAAAACCAAGACATTTGATTCTTTGCAAATGTTAATCATCTCTTTTTGAAATGTTAATTATCCAAGTAGCAAACTGTTTGCATTTTTGTCAAAAATTGAAATATATTGCCCCAAACTTTAAAAATTCTGTATTAGCTATACCCATCAAAAGACTTGAACTTTCAATCAAACACTGTCTAAAGAGGAGCAATGAGGTAAATTAGGCAATGGTAATTTAATGATCAATCCTTGTCATTTCAGAATGACAGTACTATTTAGAAAAAAGTGAAAGGAAAATAGATTAAAGTGCTAAAATAAAGACGCTTTGTTCATCTGAATAAAACATTTGTAACTCTGGTTTGAGAGGTTATCTTCATTTGCAGCCAGTTTGATTTGCCACTCATCTTCCTTTGGGAATCATTCTGTTTTAAGTGCAGTAAGAGATGATTTATTTGCATAAGCCAACGGAGTGTTATTCTTTCCTCAAAAAACAGAGAATGACATTGCTGTACAAATGAAAGAAAATGTTAACAACTCCTGAAAGTTCTCATAGGTGATTAAAGGCATCATGCCACATAGCACAAAGTGATTAGCACTGATGTGGCATATATTACATTTTAAGCATAGTTGAGGTTTTGCACTGTTTCTCCAGCTCCTAACGAACTTCTCTGTCAAGATGTATTAGAAATATTTCATCTTCAGAAGAATGTTTTAGGGTAAGAGCAGAAATTACTATCCTTCATTGAAATAACTTTTATAAATTATCAGGAAATAAGTAGCATCTCTACACATTTATTTTGAAATTAGTCTTGAAGGACAAGAAAGTGAAACTGAAGCTGGTCTTTGGTATTATCATGTTGTTCCCTATTTCTGGGGCAGAGCTGAATCACAGCACCGAGGTGAGGTAGCTGTCACCCATCTACTGTTGCCAGGCCTCCTGTCTGTGGCTGTCCTACTGCACTTTGTAATTACAAATATTAAGGGTTTCTCCTTCGGAGCAGGTTACTCCCACAGAGCCTCTCTGAACTCTCCAGAGAAATCTGGTTTACTGGAGCGGACCTGGACACCCACAACCAACAGCAGCAGTGCGAGCCCATAATGGAAACATCAGGTACTTGCTCCACTCAAAACAGGCTTTGAAAGCCAATCTAAGAAAAAATGCCGACCCAAAGCCTTCTGCTCCTCTTCTTCTGACCTCTCTGTAACATTGCTTCTTACAAACCTTTTCATGAGCTTCAATTCAAGGTTATTTCATCCTTTCAGTTTACAATCACACTGGTAACTGCACAGCTGGAGCCAAATTTGACCACTAGCTTTATCATTATGCCATCCATGCACTTACTCATATCCCATACACCTCAAAAAACCTCACCTTACCAAACAAACCCTCCCCAGCCTCAGAGGAAGGCAGCTTTTCAAGCACATCCAGAAGGACCACACAGGGAATTAGCTTCAAAGCCAAAAGTCTTGGCAGAGCCCTGCATTACAGAACACTCATGCTCAGAACAAAACCCAAAACAAAACCCAAACCTCTTCCAGCTGATGTGCTTCTGGTAAATAACAAATTACAAAGCTAATAACTTTCTGATGGATTACAAAAAAGTTGCAGCACTACTTATTTGTTTGAAGCTGAGACCAACTCCTTGACTTCCACTGGGAAGTCTGTGCGTGGCAGAACACAACGCTGCAGGACAGTACTACTGAGGGTAATACACCAGAGATAACTAAACCTCTTTCATTTCTAAAGGTGCTGGCAATTCTTTTTCATTTTTTCCATATCATGTAGACTATTGTTCCTCTCCTGGTAAGTCCTAGGAATTGGGCTCCTCCTATCAAGTAACGATTTTTTCATCTAGTAAACCTCTGAGTAATACTTCTCTGCTTTTAGGTCCCTGTCTGAAGATGCAACATTGCTGTTCTTTGGGCTTCAGAATAAAAAAGTATGTCTGTCACTCACTAATCTTTTTTTCTAGGGATGTCTTCCATAACAGGGAAAATAAAATTTAAATTTTATATTGTTTCCTCTCTCTCACCAGGTCACATTACAATCAAAAAAACTGGAAGACAGTAGGGTACAAGTATGAGCCTAGCTTAAAAAATTTTAAAAGCTCAATTTCTTTGCAACTAATAAGAAAAAAGAATAAGGAAAGAAAAAGAGGCAGGGGGGTGAGAATATTAAAAGTCACGGTTGCCACCTCCTAACTCTCCCAGGGCATAAGCCAAAACAATTATGGGGAGACATATGTTGATGACAATAAAACAATTACTTGCATTCTGTGCCTATTTTAAATATTAAGTGTTAGCAGCATGTTACTTAGAAAATTAAAAGCCTCCAAATTTTAATTTCAGATTGTGTGAATAAAGCACTGCATATGGAGGAAAGTCAAACCCAAACACTTCTCTGTTTGCACATTGAATACCTAAAATATCATGTAATAAAAAACTTATAGTTTAGAATGAGTCTAATACTGTAACCGATGAGTAAAATTTGGCATTGAGAATGCCCATTTACTTGCTAAGTCTGATTGTACACTAAAATATGCAGATGCATAACAGCTTATCTTTTAAATATCATATACTACACACATAAATGCAAGTGCTGGATCTAATTTAAGAAGATTTGTGGTTATGAACTCATGGACACCAAAGATCCAGTATGAATGATAAGTTACAGTCCAATGCAGTTCCAGCTGGCTAAGATATAAACACTTCTTTCCCAAACTGCAGTTGCTAGTAAAATCTATACAGAAAATTTCATTATACCCACAGCAAATGCACGTTTGACATTTTACTCTTTCCTAAAGCAATGTAGCTCTCCCCCGGAAATAGGGAAGAAGATAATAATACTCAGGAGCAGCTTCAGCTTCACTTCCTCCTCTTTCAAGATGGATGAAAAATACATGGGGATGCTATTTATTTCCTAATCTTACATAAAAGAAGATTTAAATGAGGGATAGGATTTTCTGCTATTGGTTTGGAATGTGCTTCTGAAGCTCAAATATTTCTATTGTGTCTTCAAAAAAACACTGGGCTGACCTAGAAGATGGTGAGTCTGGAGACCAGGTCTGTCACTGAATTTGATCTCACTTTTATTCTTCAGCATAGCAAATATGTATGCAAAACACAGAGATGGAAAAGTGGTAACAGGTAAGAGAAGGATGTGTTATTGCAGTGGTCAAAGTGCATTCAGGCAGTAACAAACGCAGCACCAATTACTCCTGTTTGTAACAGGCATAACATTGTCTTAACTGTCCTAATGTAATGAATAATAATCAGTTTGCACATTGGGATCCATGCTGAAGCTAAATTCGAAGCATTACAAAAGACAGGTTGCCCAGCAAAACAAATGCCATGTTAATTTTCTGTTGAGAATCGTTTTAGGAAAAGCAATAACTTTCCAGTTCACAGTGAATGTTTCTTACTTTGTTGATATCACTATACCTATAAACTGCAGCACACTGAACATTAATCTAATCACATCAGCACAGGCCAAGTGACAACAACTGATCTTTGGTATTAATTCTGGCTGTTTCAGTATGTATTTAAAAAAACTCCACCATCTTATTTTAGAAGGATTATGAGGCTACTGCAAGCCACCCATATTGGCAAAACCACCAATAACTCAACGATTTGGTACCTATAAAACAAATTAATTTGCGTTTCATGCTTACAAAAGAGACTCTTGTAAAATATTGCCTAACCCAAATTCAAGAAACAAAAGTTAAATATTTATAAACAAGACACGTTGGAAGCCCAGGAAATCCTTACAGAAGACATACTCCAACGTGATTGACTATTCATATACAGAGTATGACATATGATGGAAATGAATAAAAAATAAACAACATACTCCATTACTCCCAACATCTGCAAAGCCTATATTAAACTTCCTAAATTACACAGATGCAACAGCATGGAGCTCTTAAGCCTCGAGTACATATTGATGAGATCGCGTTTGTGCTTCTGTGATCCTGAAGTGAACAATTAAAGAACATACATTTCGGTACCGCAACTGAACAAATCCAGAAGGTTTGTGTTTCTATTTGTGAGGACGTCTGACGTGTGTATCTGCGAGACAAATTAGCCGCTTGCCAGCAGTTTACCAGGATATCTTTCATATCTCTATTTTTTGTTTAAAATAATTAATTAATTTTAAACAAAAGGAAGCAGCTTGTGGCTGAGATGTTACAAAAATTGCTGAAATTCTTTAAAATACACAGGATCACGGGGGTAAGAGAAATTCAGATAAACAACAAGGAATAGCAAAATCAAAATAAATTGCACTAACTTTGGAGAAGACTTATTTCTGGAAAAAAATACCAGGTTTTACCATCTCATTTTAACCCCTAGGTTTCTCTCTCACCAGAGCATGTTCTATACCACCCTGTCCACAGTCCTCCAAGACCAAATGTGACATTCCTGCCCAGACACTGCAGCATGAAAGAAGAGGAATGGATGAGCTATGTAAACTCTAAAAGTATCATTCTTGTGCACATAAAAAAGTGAACCCTGCAGCTAAAACCAAAGCAGACCTTTATCAAAAGTCATCAATCAAGCAAGAGCATACAAACATGCTGACCCCTATATGCATCTCCCAGTTGAGGTCATTAAAATCCCAGGACTCCAGAAAAACGTTGTTATTACAAGGACACTACTGCAGAGAAGCAATGATCTTATTACTTTTTTTAAAAAAAACTTTTGGCCCTCACAATGTACAAGTAAGAGATTTTCTTCATTCCCTCCTCCTCTTTTGCAACTCTCCTAATGTGAAGTCCAAAATAAAAAAAGTACTGAGATAGTGAAATGAATCAAAAAGAAAAGAAAGAAACACTGCCAACTTAAGTGTTCCTTCATAACAGAGTCCAGAGTCAAGCACTGCACACGTTTTCCTGCTAGGATTAGAGGTGATGGAAGGCACTATGTCGAAGGAGGAGAGAAAATTCTCGTGGAAACAAGTTTTTGGAAAGCTCAGGGTTCAAGACCATGCAGTAGGATCACTGAATTTAGGTGTGCCTGGAGGTCTTAATGAAACAAAGTCCTATAGATAAGGCAAAAATTCCCCATCTGTCCAATTCCACCAACTCAAGTGGCTACATGAATGTTATCACAAATGGGTGATATCATGCATTACAGAAAAAGCAGTACAACAGTTTTGTAATAGTTTTAGAACTGAGCTCCAATGATGCCTTTGCTTGGCAACACAACTGAATCTTCATTTTTTAAATCTAAATAATCCCTTTACCATTACAGTCATTGATCCAGCTCAATGTTTCTCCTAAGATAGATCATGACAAAAAGATGGCACTTTCACTTATTAAGTACTTACCTCCTTAAGTCTTTCCACTTACAAGGAAACAACTCCCCCCCAAGATAATCCTCTTTTTCTGTAAACATCCATCTAAAACTGTCTACATTCTGTAAGAAAATTCAGTATTTTATTCATCTTAAAGGAGAAAGACTGGAAATTAAAGTTATTTATCAAAAAATCACTAAAATTCTTTATTACAAAGTACAACGGGGGATTGAACTAGATGACCTTTAAGGTCCCTTCCAACCCAACCCATTCTATGATTCTAAGATATTTTAGCACTACAGAGGATTTAGTGCCCACAGAACACTACAGGACTCTGCAATCAAAGTCCAGGTCAGTAAAAACATCAAACATCCTTTTAAACCAAAGAAAATCGAAAACCCTTTCCGTGCAGCATCTTTGTTCTGTGTGCCATTTGTCTCCAAAATGTAATGCTACTATGATGTCATTGTAAGCATGAGAGCTCTAAAAGCATGACAGAAATACTGGTTTCAATTTCATTCTGCATTATTATTTGGAAAACATTTAGGAAAATATAATGAGCCCAACAGGAGGCTCAAAATCTAAGGGATCCTGTTGTCTGCCTTTGTGAGAAACCACAAAATCTTTCGCTCGAAGCTACTTGCGTTACACTTTCCACTCTTTTTTTGGAATGGTTTCTCATTTTCCATACCCCGTTTCTATTGATAGATTTTTCCATTCAGTAAACAAGGAAGCTGCTGCTTATTTAGAAAGTGACCTTCAAGGCTAACAAGAAAATCTACAGCTAACTGACACAAAAAAACCAACACAATCCAAGAACAAGAGTACGCACAAAAATTTTTTCCTAAGAGACATCTCAATACCGTAAATACCAGCCACAGTTGTGAAAAGGCTTAACAGAAGCCAACGGGTGGGTTGACA
Source organism: Struthidea cinerea (assembly GCA_013397865.1). Lineage (NCBI taxonomy): Eukaryota > Metazoa > Chordata > Aves > Passeriformes > Corcoracidae > Struthidea > Struthidea cinerea. The sequence continues at coordinate 337,592 of VZTI01004251.1, forward strand.
AACCATTCAAGAAAATCAGTAAGGTATTATTCCTGCTCTAGAAATCTCATGTCCGTTGGGAAGGACTACAGAAGAGACAGCCCTCTGGGAAGAGGCACACCTGAATCATCATCAGGTTCATATTTTACCCCTAAAGACGTTTGGAAGTGTTAAGGGCCAGTCTGGATGGGATTTGGAGCAGTCTGCTCTACTGGAAGACATTCCTGATTAAGACTAGGGGGTTAAACTGGAAGATCTTAAGGGTTCTTTCTAAACCCAACCATTCTATGATCCCATGAATTAGAGGGAAGGTGACTGTGTTGCAAGCAGTTGAAGGTCAGAAACCAAGGGCAACGTGAAAAGAAGGCATCTCCTAAGTGAAAAACATGATCAGGGAATGCAACAGCTCTTTAGTTTTTGGTTCTCACAACTATTTCATCCAAATTTATCTAAGCATTTTCTGGGTGACTTGATACCAAGTCCATTTTTTTAATGCATATGTGAAGGCAGCATGGTCTTTCTGCATCTGTGTTCCTGAAAAGTAATATGCTCTGACATACATGAGAACAGGTCTGGTCATATTTCCACGGTCTGTCCTAAGCTGATGAACAGCAAGTTCACTTGTAAGAGCAGGGAAATGAAAATGCAAGAGGAATGGTTCAACACACAGAACTAATAGTGCTCAGAAAGCGGTGTTAGTCCTATAAACATTACTGTCATAGGAAATGAAAAAATCAAAAGATACAAGTGGACTTGCTAATTTAAAAGGAATCAAAATTCCTGGCTGGAGTACAGGGAGAGGTGACATTTTACTTGTTTTCTTTCTATTTATTTTACAAATTTGATTACATGAGTGGAAGCCTATAATTGAAATAGTTTCTGTGAGCAAATTAAACAATAACATTTTGTTCTATAAATCAAACATCACACATTATTGTGGAAATTACTTTTATATTTTAAAACAATCTGTACTATAAAACAAATATCACCTTGCAAGAAATTCCGCGGCCACACAGCCAGTGCTGCTGACATAGTGAGGTCTGTTAGTCTTCAGCAATTAATTACATCTGTATATATTGCTTTAAAAATCCCAAACCCATAACTTTTAACATAAAATGCCCACTGGAAATATCGGCTAGGAACAGCAAAAAAAATCAGTTTAAAAGGCATAGCTGAGGCTGGGAGTTAGAATACCTTAAAATACAAACGTGGATGATAATGTCCTGCATTGTGATGACATGCGGTGCCAGAGAGACTTTTCTTTTTTTTTTTTAAACGGAAAGGAATATATTAGTGTGGATGTATGGATTCTCAGAGGCACACATGTAAGAGCAGATCCAAGTACACTTTCAGAGATGTAATTACAGGATATTTACCTACATAACAAGACAAGCAGTATCCCTTCCAAAAACCAGCTTTGACACACCGTAGCCAACTTCTTAAAAAAGCAAAAGCCCCACAGCGGTTCCACGCTTTGTTACAGACTCATTTCTACTCCCTTGTAAACATCAAGTTACTGGAACTAAAACCAAATGAAGACACCTCCAAAACGTCAGTCTTGAAGTGCCACAATCGTGGTTGGTTTTTGGGGAGCTGCAGAGGCTTGCTAGGCTGGTGAGAAACTAATCCCAGGGCTGATCTGCCCTGGGGGAGGAGGGACTACCCACATCCATCACCATGGATGCTCTCACCTCAGATCTTACCTGTTCCTGCTGCACTGTGGCACAAGTACAGCACCACTCGTTCATTTACAAAGCGTCTGTCATGAAACCAAACCCAAAATGCAAGCAACAGCAACTTTATTAGCACTTACTGATCCCAGGGGTGATAAATATGTTTGTTTACTCCTGCACAAGCAAGGCTGGTGGTAAAATAGAAACTGATCAGACTCTTAAGTGGCTGAAACTCACATTAAAAATCAAATGATAACATAATCCAAGGAAATTGCCAGGATATAGAGATTGAAAGTGCTGCAGTACCCAGGGCCATGCTGGCATCTTGCCAACAGCCTGAGGGTCAAAGCTATTATTCTGCATGTATATCTACATAAATTTACATATATTTTGCATAACAAGTAAGCATAGTATTAAATACACTCTAGGGAGGGACTGCCCTGGACGAGTTTACCCACTCTTGCAAGAGCACATGGCTAGTGATTGCCTTTATTTTTAACTTCCTTTCTAATAACTAATTTGGTTTTACAATGCAATCTTCTGGGAAGACTCAGGATCACACCACAGGAAAGCTCCTCCTCAGCTTACGAAGATGTGTGCAAGAGGATCAATGCAACCAGCTGGGATAGACTACTTATTTATTTTACCTAGAATGCAGATCCCTTTCTCCCATGTGTGGCATCACGGAAATTCTTAACTGCTTTTCTGCTTTATTCCTATGGCTCGTCCCAAATTCAAGTTTGGTTTTGGGTTTTCGGTCTTTTTGTACAGAGAATTTTGCTATCAATATTCAGAAAAAACAATTTAGCAAAACTTTTTATCTATCCCCCTAGGGACAGAAACATAATCATAACTATGGTATATATGGTTATATACAATCATACGATCACATTCAGACGTGCTGGAGAGCCAGAAAGCGTTCCCACAGTAAGAGGTGAAAAAAGTAAGCACATAGTTTCCTGGAATAAAAATATGGATGTACTCTCACATTATGACACATTAGCACAATCAATTCCTCTGCAGCTACAATCTGAGTAATTACTTTTAACTGGTTTTGTGGGATGTTTTACTTTTTGAAACTATCAGAGTCCAAATATGTCAAACTGCAAACTATGAAAAAACGCAAGTTCTATTGTGTTTGCAGAACATTGTACAATTTCAGAAAGCAACTAAACCTCAGCTATGCATAACATTTTCTTTTAAAAAATATTACCTTGTGAAACATTTCTCAACTTTCCTCTCAATTAATCTCTTATACTCTTCATTAAGAGATTCAGGATTGGATGTTTCATAAAGCCATGCAACTCACTCAGGAATTTCCAACAGATAAAAATAATCCAGTGCTTTCTGATATCATTGCAAAATAGGAACTAATTATCTGGAATGAAAGAGCAAAGACTTGCACAAACAGCAGAAAGCAAGGGAGGTACAGTCAATGTGCTTCAGACTATACACATGAAAAATCTGAATTTAAACTATTATCCCTTCCTAGTTTACATGTTTGAGGAACACCTCCAAATTCTAGGATATCAAACTTCTAATTAGGATTAAAAAATGCAATCCTGAAGAAGGATTAGACTGTCTCTACAGTCCAGGTCTGCAGGCCCCACGTCTGCCCTCTCTGAACCCATCCTGCCTTCTATCCTGCAAAAACAGACACCAAATGCCAAACATGCATTACGCCCTTCAGGACACTAAGGCTAGGCTATCATTTTCTCCTTTTTTTCACGCTGGAAGTCTATCTGGTTTTGTTTAGAGATTCTTTTGAAAAGCTCATGTTTTCACACTGCCTTTTGCTTTGCAAAACAGCCAACTGACAAAGTCAAATCTCTTCAGAAATCCTACAATAATAAACTGTGGATGCAGAAAAGAGGTTGGGAAACTTTACAGAGTAACAGATGTCACATTTAAGCTTCCAGATAATTAGACAAAGGCAATCAGAATTTTTTTTCCTTAATTTTAAGGACAGTTTCAGACACTAACTGTAATAAGGTAATTGAAACACTTTACTTCTCTAAACAGATTGCTGCTGGGAAATGAAACCAATACATCTCTGTATAAAACCACACGCTTTGCCACGCTGCCATATATTTCCTTCATCCCTCCAGTCATTTTCTTCTCATCTGTCCAGCTATATGTCTCATCAGCATCCCCTGCCAATGTGTACTATCACAAACTTGAGCTGTATTACCTCAGCAAAGTTTATAAATTCCCTATGCTTCCTTATGCTCTCTGCAAAGAATTAAAATGACATTTGTTTGGACAACCATCACATTTACCATGTTAGCACAGCTCTGCTCAAGCAGACAGTTCATCTTTTCACTTCCAGTCCTGTATTTTAAACCAGAAGAGATGTCTTAATGTGCTGCAGAGTCTCACAAATGCAGCAGCAGCAACAGCAAAGGTTTTATTTTCCTTTATGTCAACCTATGTAAATAATATATAATCTGGGTACTTAGTTTTCTTCTGATTGCTGCCACTGAATGCAATGCAAGGAAGGGAGAAGGGGGTGGGGGGAGATAAACCCTTGAAGGCTGATGGTTTGTAATTTCTTCTGCTACTTGTACATACATGGCAAGAGATACAAAAGGCAAGCTCACTGGAATTTAATCTTATTACAATCCGTTTCCACCCAAACTTCATAAGCCTGGATGTAAAACCAGCACTTATCCGAGGCGTGTCAGCCCCCTGCAGCCCATCTGCGCTTACAGAAGCTGCAAATTCGGCAGCAGGCACCGACAGCGGAGACAACGCTGCCTGAACCGCACCGACACAACGGGGACTCTTTATCCTTCCCTAACCCGAGCTGCTGAAGCGCTCGAAATCTTCCTGAAGTACTTCTGTCACTATCTGGGGGAGTTATCAGAGAATTAGAGACCGTATTCGAGCATGGAACGCGGTGCCGTCTGATTGGCATAAAAGCCCAACAGACTGTTTGGGGAATAGTTTGTTCTTCTAATGTTGACACCCTATCATTTGTTTTTGGCAACTCAACACTACCAAGTATCTTCTTCTTCCAATTGTCTTGAAAGGTCTATGAACTCTCTTTATTTGGGATACCTTTTAGAAGGAAAAGAAAAAAAAGACATTATCTGTAAAGCAACATATATCTGATGACTTTGATCTGTGCTGATGCAATACCCTTCACAGATAAAAGCAGAGCTGTTAAAGAGGAGGAGTCATCAGATGAGTATACACTATCTAGCAGCTTTTTGAAAACACATTTCTACTCAATTAGCACTTGCAGTGATAGCTAATTTTAGATATTAAAGCACTGAACTTTCCGTTGTCATGCTTTCATGCTACAAAATCCTCTCCAATTAAAGCAGAATCTATCCAACATGTTTCCCTAACACATTTTATATATTTTTCCCTGCTTAAAGCTGTCAGCTTGCTTGCATTAATACACAACAGAGGCTGAAACACAGGTTAATTATTCTATTAATTATATATAGCTGTTAAATTCCTGCAGAAAAATGAAATTACAGAATGGCAGGGGTTAATGTATTCTGTAGAGCTATAACACGATAGGGGACACATTGTTGCTCTTGATTTGGTTGTCTTGATCCAGGAACTACTTGTGTGATTCAGTCTTAGGCATTAGGATACCTCTTTCAGGATTTCTGACAATATTTTATCTGATGCCAACACTGAATTGTTCATTATGCAAACAAATCTATACTATTTAAAAATGAGACGTACAGGGTTCATTTTGGAGGGGGCTGGTTTTGGTGGGTTTTTAAGTGCTGCAAAACCATGAGATAAGTAACACATACTCCTGCACAGAATACAACCCAGCCACACATGTGCTTAGCATACAAGTTTGCACAGATGCTGACCCTTCATCAGGGTTATGCTTTGTCTTTCATTTTGATCATCACAGACTGTTTATATGAAAACTGAAAAGTATTTTTAAAAATAAATCCTGACACATTTCTCCACTATCTGTGGCTGTGCAGTTTATGTGCAGTACAGACAGAACTCATTATGAATACATACAAGATCAAGAAGTGCTTATGAAAAATATAAGCAGATCAGCCCTTAAAAAGAAACAGCCTGGGGTATCGGGGGCTTTTTATGATGGTCAGAAGACTGGAAAACTGAAACACTTCAGAACAATTATTTCTTTCCCAATTGCAATGAAGTTTGCCCCTTAAAATTAGAACTTCAGTCATAAACCAACTTAAAACCTGTGTAACAGTCTCAATCCAAATGCCAAATACCATAGGCTTTCCTGACAATACTGGCTGGATGTGACCTGAAAACAAGATCCAGACTCTAAGCAATTCACAAAAGACTTGATTCATATCACATCCTTTTTCCATGCAGTGTGAATGTATGCAATTTTATGAATCTGTGTAACATTAGCCTTTTGGCAACTGCATACAGATACATCAGTGTATTTATTTTGGGTAAGGTGTTTTTTTGTTGTTGATAACGCTGGGTATCATCTTCCCTATCTCTTTTGTCTCCCTATTTGTTCCCGGTAATACTGAAGTCAGAAAATTCAGTAGTCTTATGGGAGACCAGCTATGTTGTGTGATCGATTTGAGAGAAAATGAATACATCACTTTTTGAATTTTTATACTGACAATAATAATGTAAAAAATAAAACTGCTGCTCTGACTACTCCTTGTACTTGGCCACCTTCTTCTATAAGGCCCTCTTAATGTGTCCTGTGTAGCACCTCTTCACAGGATGGACATCTTCCCTGATCAACTTGCGTCTGTGTTCCTAGGATCATCCTCTGATTGTTCCTGATTGTTCAGTTAAGTTTGTAGGGAAACGACCCCACTCTTTTGCATATACAGTGAGACTCTAAACTCAAAGTACATCTCTGAGGAAGAATGTGATTCACTCACCAGTAGACTTGCCTGAAACTGTGAGATGCCATGTCAGATTTTCCTACATCTCATTCCAGGAAAGTCAATTATATTTTTGAAGGGCATCCTTCCCACAGCTGAATGCTTTACATCATGTAAGCCACATGTTCATGGGTGCATAACAAGGAACAGAAATTTGCATCCTTTCTACAGCTGCCTGTCAGCTATTTTCAAAATGTCTTTGGAGTTGACATTGTTTTACTGTACCCAATGATAAACTATAATGGACTTTGATTGCATTTCCCTTTCAATACACGTTATGATCAAATAGCATGTTCACAATATTCTCTTAAAAATGCTGTGGAAGTTTTGGACTTCAAGTCATTACATACTCAAGAATGGGGTTTGCAGAGAAACCGGAGGTATTCCACTCCTGCCTTCACAGACATCACAGAACATTTCAGTTTATTTGACTAACCACTAACACTTCTTCCATATGAAACCATGTCTTATGTATGCTCAAGAAGTGACAATACTGGCAGTATTTTTTTTTCATTTTGGGTTTCTTCTGCACTGTTTGCATTAGCATTTCTTTCACATGAATGTTCACAGCCAGCCAGCTCATTTGAATGAGTTGTGCAGCTTGTCTTTTTGTCCTCTGCTACTTTTTCCATCAGCTTTTCCACTGAACTTTCATTTCAAGATCAATAGACTTAGCTTACTGCAAAGCAAGATTTTCCTGCTACTGCCACCGTCATTTTAGTCACCTTTAGTAGCTTACAAATTCAGTCTCATTTGGTGAAACTCAAATGGCTTAACAGGTGAGATATGAATGCAAAGTGTTATTTTCTTTTTAATAATATATTACGAATACAAGCCTTAAAAGGGGCAGAGTAGCTGTAGTAGCTGTGCCCTAAAGTAGAAAAATGGATTCATCTGATACATTCCATTATGCTTGACAGCCCCAACACAGTAGCCTTGAGTTTATTTGACTAAATCTAATCAGGACTGATGCTACTACCAGAAAAGCAGTAAAATTCAAATATAAAATTTGAAACCATTCTTCCTCTTTTACACTTTATACGGGCGCTCTCTGCACCACTGTAATGGCGCAGCAGAATTTTCCATGAAGTCAATCTGATTATAGCACAAACTTCCCCAGAAACCCAAACCTAATAATGAAAAGCATTGGCACTGGTAAAAATCAAGATGTTAAAAAGCTGTCTGTAACAAAGGCGTAACAGGAAAATGTTGTCTTCATTTGGACCAGAAAAAGACGTTTTGCCTTTTTCCATCCCCATCCCTTGTGTAGAACACAGTCAATAATAAAACATGCTTGGTAAATAACTGACAGTTAAAAGTCTAATACCACCTCCCTCCCAGCAGTAGAGCAGCTAACATACTCAAACACTCACTAAAAATCAATTGTCTGAAAACTAATAGGGATCCATGTAGTTACTGAAATGGTTGTGCATTGATTTCTTCCGTTATCATCTTTTGTATCCTACCATGTGAGCAAAACTGAAGACAGCACTGCATATCCAAAAATTGCTGTTTCTTCAGTCATCTAGAAAACCTCCTGATTTTTTGGTTTTGGTTTTTTTTTTTTTTGGTAAAGCCAAACCAGACTGAATTCCAGCCCCTGCAATGGATAAGTTTGGGGGGTTTTGTTTTTTTAAGACTGTAAGTAATATGAAAAAGCAATCCACACACATCAAAGGCAGCCCTGCCTTCTTTCACATGAGTTTCCACTAAAGCTGATGTTTGCTGGCCAAAAATCCAAAGCGCTTGTCACTCCTAGGCAGTGTGATTTAATTTGCTGGCTGTAGCACTACAGGTGGACTGGCACACAGGACTGACTGATCAGCTGCCACAGCCCACGTCTGAGCCAGCACGCGGGGGCTCACCTTGCACTTGCAAGGTCAGTGGCCAACAATCCCCTCTCCCTCCTCGCCGCAGCAGCAGGAATTGCACAGGTATGTTGAGCAATTTAACTCACTAGAATGTCAGAACTTCAACCTTTTTTGACATACGCCAGATTCGGTCTACATTGCACAGACATGACATTTCCGTGCTTCCCTCAGCAACTCTCTTTCAATAATGATCAAGAAACAGAATAGAGTAAGGAACTAGGGAAGAAAAGACAGCCACAGAAAAATTTGGTTCTAAGGCTTCCCTTTAAATCACGAGCATAAGACAAGGTGATGTATTTAACTAAAAGGGGAAAAAAGTTTTCTAAACCATGAAATAAATATATTGTTCGATGAAACACATTTTTTATGAAAACTTTCCTATTTCAAAAAAATGCAGGGAAAAGCTGGCTCAACAGAGCTGGCCTATCCACCTTAAAATCCAAAAGAAAATAGAAACATGAAAAAGTCAGGAAGAAAGAGAAGGCATCAGCTTCAAACTATTGTAACCTCAGGATGCAATATTACTTTATTCCTGTCACCTTAAAAGGGACTCTTGGCTGAAAAATACGATAGGAACCATGACTGAACAAGACAGTTGCGCAGTTAAGCAATCACAAATCACACTGAATTTTGATTTTAGCAGGATGCCATGAAAATAGAAATTAAACATCTACAGCTCTGGAGAGCTTACAGCCAGATTTCATTTCAAATAATGTCTGCAGCTAAAGAAAACAATAATGACAAACATCATTTCACAGAAAAACGTATCTCAAAGTTTATTAGTTTTAAGCAACTTCATATCTCTTAACATATTTTATAAATCTTCTGTGCTTGTTACAAATAAAAAAAACCACCAAAACCCCTTACACCAAATGAGACACTGGATTTTCTGTCCACATAGTATTTGAGCTAGAAAGAAATTACATGTCATGTTCCTGATAGTAGGTAATTGTGAAATTAATTGTGTATCCTAATTTGGAATTAAAATAGGAGAACTATTTGTAGTAGGACTAGGCAGAATAAGGGTAAAGGGAAGCTGAACCTGAAACCCTCCCTGCTAAGCTCCCTTCTGGGGAAGCTGTGTATGGATACTGTGACCCTGAGTGCCCTCTGGCAGCCAGGTGTGACCAGCTGCTATTCCTTTTTTAGGCATCGCCCAGGCCTGGCTCTACCTCCAGAGACTGGGATCCACAGATGGCCAGAAACCACCCAGAGCTTCTTCCCAAGTAGCAACCAAAGTTTCCTACCAAGCCCCTGCAAACTAAGGACTGTTCAGCTGAAGAACAGACTAGTACAAAAACCCACCCAACTTAAGAGCAATCCAAGCCACTACATTTGAGGATTTACAATTGTTTGAATTTAACGCAAGCTCATAGGTGTAACGGAAAGTCATTTAGCATCTGTTGGCTTCAGTCTCCAAACCATTCCATGATTTTGGCTTCCCACCACCCCACCCAACATGCCAGATCACACTGCATGGCTTCCCTTGGTATTAGACATTCTCAGAAATCAGTCACCTTAACAACACGCAATGTTTCCCCCTAAGCTGAGACATGCCAGAACAGTGAACCATATGAAAAACATTAACAAGTAAAATCTCAGCTCACCCTTAATCCACCACCCATAAAATCCCAGTGCCCAGCCTCACTCCCTGCCCTGCCTCAGCCCATACAGCCATCTCTCCCTGGTGCCTGACACAGCTGCAGGCATGGTCTGTTCTTCTGACCACCTCCCACTCTGTGACCTTTGAAGCTCTTTGCATACTTTCTACAGAACTTGGCTTAATCTAACCAATAATTGATTTAAACTTCAGTACAAAAGTGTGTTCACTGCTTGAAATCCTATTGGAATTTGCACTGCTAGATACAGGGGAGATAAAAGTTGTAGAGCTGCAAAGTTGTATATCTAACCCACCCACTGTGGGCATAATCCCTAAACCATGGATAAAGAGCCGGCACCTTCAAAATCCCTTTCCCATTCTGCCTTGGTTCTCAGAGCAGATCTATTGCTCAAGGTCATAACTCATGCATACAGAGTGACAATGAACCAGCAGTTTCTATATCCAGAATGTCCCTTCTGGACTCACAGAGCAGCTGCAAAAACACATTGGCCAACCCCACTGGATGTCCTGCACTTGGCAAACAATCACAAAGGGATGAGGGGGAGCAGGGAATAGCCAAGGGAGATGAAACAAAATGGGGAAAAAAAATCCCCAAAAGAGAAAGGAACAATAGAAAAGGGCAACAGGGGGAAGCTGAGAAGGTCGCTGCAAGGCCAAGAAAGAAAATGACAAGAGAGTCTGGGGAAGCGGTGAGATAAGTGAAACACATGAGGAAACAGGCTGTGAGGAAGGTGTCCCACCATCAGCACATAACACAAGGCTCCTGCTGGAAGATAGCTGGGAACAAATGACCAGCAGAAACAAAAACCAAAAACAATTCTGCAAGATACAAAGAGAGCTGAATCACACATTAGTAACCAGAAAGGCTTTCCAGCCCCCAGGTACTTCTGTGATGATAACTGAGAAAACAACACACAGAAAAGTTTGGACATTGTCACTGGCTGAGTAAGTAGGTTAGGCTCGAGAGGAGATCATGCACGTTGAATGCAAAATGGATAACATTAAACATTTATTGACAACAGAAACAAAGTTAGGCTAAGCTTCCAAAAATACTGAGCACTACCAAATACAAGTCAAGTCCTGAGATGGAGAGAGCACCGAGCCTCCTACAGCTTTTAGCTTCAGTGGCTCACACGCTATTCCTTCGGGTCTTTCTTTGAGGAAAATTAGTGCTTCAGTTCCTGCTGACTGCTTGAACTGCTGCAGTGGTGACTCTTTAAATCTGCCACAGCTGGGCTGCCAGCTGCACAATGGATGTCTGCCTCGGGAAGGGCTGCAGAACAGAACACGCCACACCTCCTCAGGGCCTGGGAGGAGGGAAACACAGTGTTGCTTCCCAGTCAGGCAGGACAGCATTTACATCCACATGCTCCTGTTCAGAAGAGGCAAATAAATGAAAGCTTTGCTCTCTTTCACTAAGAGACACCCAGTTGTCTTCTTCAACCCAGCAAGCTTCAAGCTAAACAAGGCAAATAAAGAAATGAGGAGAAGGCAGAGGAGCAAGGCACTGCTTTTCCCTGTTGGAGAGGGAAATGCAGTGGTTTATAGAGTGAGGTAAAAAAAAAAGGTAAGAAAAGACTCTTTTGTGAGTGGTATTCACTCACTGTTCATACTACATTCCCTTCCACATTTACACCAACTTGGAGTCACAAAGTGTAACCTACACGGAACATTTCCTGGGCCCTAGAAAACAGACATCAGCTGTTCCTCAGCCTCCTGCAGCACTATTCCTGCTCGCAAGATACACAAAACTTACAGGCACACAAATCCCATTCTGGATAGGAGGTAGAACTGCATTTTTAATGGCTGATGATTGTTTGGTTTGGTCTAGAAGATACCTTGTTGCTGGATTATTTTTTTAAAGTTTTCCACCCCCAGAAATGGGTTTGTCTTTGTCTCCAGGATAACAGATATGGCTGCATTACACTAGCACAGCTTACACCCTCTCCTGACAGCACTTACCCTCTACCAGCACAGGAAAATCCATTCTGTGCAAGCCTGGAATGGTGACATGGTTGTCACCACACTTACTTAGCTAACAGATACACCTTTTTTCTTTTCTTCTTTTCTTTTTTTTCTTTTTTTTTTTTTTTTTTGCAACATAGACAAGGCTTCATCTTTAAAGGAAAAGTAACATGCTTGCAACCTCAAATTTATTATTACTTTAATTTGTGAGAAAGGATTTTCTTCTAGGCTATTTTTTAAACTGTGTGATTTAAGCTCACTTACAGTTAATCCATTTTTCTAATTACATTGTTTCTCTCACTACAGATCAACAGTCGATTAATCAGACTCTTCAGCAAAGCAGCGAGGTGTCTGACCTTCTTACTTGCTGTATTTGTAATAAACTTCATCTCATATTCTTCAATGAAATAAAAAAACCCTGCAATCTATTTCAAGCTATTTCAAGCTATCTGACTGACCACAGGGAGCCCATCAGGACCTCACCTATGGGCAAGGCTATCAACTTTATTCTCTGTCAGCTTCCTGACAAGTCTTGCATCATACTACACACTCTTGGTGTTAGCAAAGAAATATTTCAAAAGCCAGTTTTTCATAACTTAATCTGCATTTTCATGTGACAATTTTGTAGCTCCCCTGCTACAAAATTCCCTGCAGCACAAGGGCTTCCTACGAAGCTGCAAAAGACCTCCTTCAGTTATGGAAAAAGCTGTCAACACTTACAAGATATGTAAGAACTTGCATTTCTTCTGTGTTAAATGGTTGGACTCAATGATCTTAGAAGTCTTTTTCAACCTAAATGATTCTATGATTCTAACCTGCAAAGTGACTAAATACATAAAACCCCACCAAGTCTAAACCCAGTCATTCTCTTCCACTCCCAAGCATCTGCCAGTGTAGCAACGCCTTTCATACAAAATAGGGACATAGCTCCCCATCAGAGAGCAGGGCTCTCAGGCATTTTGGAAGTTATTTCCCAGCTTTAAAATAAAATCAACTAAATAAGGTGTTTTTTCTAACCGTTCTAAAAGATTTACAAAGATGAGTCCTCCATCACCTTCCCATGCTGTTTTATTCCTTTGCTATTTTAGTACACAGACAGCTTTTCCTAGGCTTTAACTTTCTATCTTTTATCCTGTTGCTGCTCCTCTTATAATTCACAAAGGCAAATCAGATTTTTCCATTTTTTAACCTGTAAAACTACAAATTAAAAAACCCCTTACATCTCCTTTATTCTTTTCCTCAAGCCAAATCTCTCCTCCTCCTGTTCATCCTTCATGGAGTCACATTTTCTATATCTCCAATCATTCTCCATTGGATTTTTTTTAAATTGTTGTTCTCTTTTCAAGTGGGCACACACTGCATTCCATCACCCAGGACATTAAGGAAAATGCTGATCAGGTTTATGCCTGGTGATACACATTTCTTACAAGGAAATAAAGTATCAGGGGGACAAGCCATGCCCTGACATTTGCCAGCTCATTAAGTCCAACCATATTACAGATTTCAACACCTCCCAAGGAAACAGAAATTGGGGTGCCATAACCAACATCTTTTCATGTTTACACTAGCCCCATAAAACAATAAGGAAATAAAATATAGGTTCAGTATCTACCCAAAAGATGTACACGGAAACATGCGTAGTTCAAACCGCTTTTCTCCAATCTTAAAAACATTTCAGAACTGGTAAATATCAACCCTAGAAGGGACAGATTCCTGTAAACTTCCCCAGTTTGAGCTGATAGCTGAGGCTATGAGTAAGTCAAAAATACTACAGTTGGAGAGAAATCTCTTAATTCTCCTTTAAGAAAAAGCTATATTAAAATAGCTCTTTGGTTTGGCAGACTTATTTCCAAACATATTAAAGGAGTTCTAACTGCATACATTATTTAACACAGAAGAATTGAGGGGAGGGAAAGGGGGGGTTCTCCCCCAAAGAAGATATGTATATGTAAGGAACAAGCACACTGAAAAAGAAACAGACTGGCTTAGCCCTAACCTGCGGCTTCGTTTGTAAAAGCTGCTCTATTTCAAAGCTCTGCTCTTCCCAGGTCTCTGCACTGACACTTGGCTAACTGACTCACTGAATGTTCCCTTTCAACTTACATGGTGTCAATTAATAGATTATAGAAGCCATTGACTTACCTTTAAAGTACTTTATGATCTCTGGTCCTCTGAGAAGTGAGTGGGAACCTATGAAGTGACAGCTCACATCTTCATCATTGCCTACAGCAAAGGCTTCCTTTGCAGTCCCTGAGCTAAGACTAAGTAGGGCATGGAAAATTTAACATGAACTTCAAACACCTAGGTTTCCAGCAAGGAGTTTGGCTCACCTAGAAAACACCTTGCCACAGTCTTAGAAAGGCCACAGACAGCACTGCTGAGGCCTATGTTGAATAAAAAGGAATCTTCTGACTCAGTATTTCAAATTCAAAAGCATGAAAGTTTAAGAATGTCGCATGTTCTGCAAATAAACTAAAGCACCAGTAAATGGAACAATTAGGGGACTATTTCTAAATTGGGCCCAAGTCCGAACCAAAGGCTCCCTCAGACATGCAGTCTACCGAAGATACTCCAGTATGATCACACCGCTTCCCAGTCACTGCCTGACTGTAGGATGACCAGATGTCCTTGGTCTGGACCTTCACAATCCCACAGACACCCATGTTACCTCCAATACTAACAGCAGATATTCTACTGCTATACAAAGAACAAAATCTCGGTGCTCTTTGCCAGACCAGTAACCAGGACAAAGTAATGGCTGAAAATTAGAAATGGCCATTTGGACGTGGGAGCAATTGGAATGCTAAAATGTAAAATAATTAAGTGGGTACTCCAAAGGATGTTCTTTATTGCTCTTCTTCACTTACTAAGCACCTGTGTACTCTGCATATTGGCCTTCATCCAGCCTTACAACTTCCGCTTCTTGAACCAGGCTTGGCAATGGAAAACTGAAAGCACAGGTTTGCACCAAATCCAACCAAGACACAAAGCAATGCATCTTAATATTTAGTCACTAATTATACTGCTTAAATCATTGCTCCAGTCCACATGCCACATTTTCTTTCATAACGGTGAGCATTCCCTAATTGGAGACTGCTAATAAACTTAAAAAACACCATGTTTATTAATAGGAAGATTAGTATTTTCAAAAGCTTTGTTCTTTAACTGTGAGTTAGAAAACTCAGTGAACCACCTGAAGGGATGCTATATAGAAGAGAAAGGCACCACTACACCATTAGCACACCAGCTGAAGGAACCTACTGGCCTGAGTGTCATTAAAATCACTAAATAATTTTTAAAACTCTTGAAAGATACAGACGGGGTGATTATCCTTTCCTTCAAAATCCCATCTGCTTTGAATTCTTACAGCTTCAAAATAAGCTCACAGTTCTAATTAATTTTAATGATCCATGATGAATTACTTAGCATCTAAACAAAACTATTCAATTTCTTAGTGGGTTTGAATCGTATTGTTTTATCTTTACTAATTTCTAAATGCTTTCCATAAAGAGAAGCTACAGTTCACTTTGGAGGAGGTACTTTCCAGTGTGGTGTACAGCTCCACAGACCTGCTGTGTTTAGGTCTCCTGGCAGGGCTATGCCAAATCCAAAGTAATACATAGAACTTAACCACAGATCACTTGGTGCTCCCTTTCGGAGGATGTTCCCAAATGAATGCAGATCTCAAAGTCAGAGCAGGGATAGCACAGTTAGAAGAACCAATCCACATTCAAGTGAACTGAGGGCAAGGAAGGAGAAAATCACCATTTAGCAAACTTGTATATATGTCTCAGTTAATTTAATCATATATAACTAAGGAAAGCTTGCAAGTAACATGTTATATAAGGGTTTTGTTTTAAGTTACACTGTATTCCACAGACCAGTTTTCTATGGCTGCAGAGAGATACAAGAAAAAAAAAAATCTGACTTCAGACTCCATATTAATTTTGCCATTTAACTCAATGGGACCAAAGCTTACTTCCTGGAATATGCCTGGGAAAACAAGGAAGTAGCAGTTCCAGTTACATTTCCAACCTTAAATAATATATATACTGCTAAACTCAATAGTTTCTCCCTGCTCAAGCTAATATTCTGAATATTATAAGCAGAATATTGGCAGCATTATCACTGACAAACCACTGTCTAAGCAGCCTGGGCAAACATTGAATTTTGACCTAAACTTCCCCCCCAGAACAGTTCTTCAGAGACGTGTAAAACCTGTGTTGAGAAAAGGTGTATAAGGAGTTCACAAATCAACATTTTATTTTCCCCTACCCTGTATCACTCCTTTGCTTCTTCTCAATACCCTCTTTTGCATCTGCACTAAAAAATCATCACAGCGCATAACGCAATTCCATGAGTTGAAATCTATGTCAAAATACTATCAAACGATGCCTTTATTCCCCCCTACTCCCTTTCAGCTCCGGGTTAACTCTGAAACACCTGTCACATTCTGCTTTGTGTTTTATACTAAAATCTTGTTTCTCTTGCAGTCTTACAAGTTTGCAGCAATGAAAACTGGCATTTAATAATTAGCTTCCCAATTTCCACAAAAGCACTCTGACTTCAGAGAATATGACCTGTGGGTAGTTTGCACACAGACACTTTACCCTCACTGATGTTGTCAGGAAAAGAAACGGCTCATAAAAATACAAATTACAATGCAAATTAAGCTAACCAATGTCATGGACCAGTATAAATTATTAAAAAATAAAGTCCCAAACAAACCTCAAAGTATTCTTCTCATGAGTCGCTATGTTTTACTGCAATGGATATACTACAATGAAGCCTTATGTATTACAAGCCCATCATGTTTTTCCTTGCTCTAAAATCTAAATGACTGCAAGCATTACTGGAAGATAATCACCTCCCCTCTTCCCCCAAGTGAAACCATTTAGCTCTCACAAATATTTCTTCTCCAAAAATCACCTTCAGTTTCTGGTCCATCCATACAAGAAAATGGAGACATTCCTTCACTGAAAACCAGAAACCCTAACATAGTTACATAACATACTTCTCATTCCACCACGTTTACTTGTATGCTGCAAAGGGAGCTGCAAAAATCATCTACATACTAAATTAAGGACATCAGGATACTGAGGGATTCCTCTGCTTTCAAAATATTCTATATTAATAATACATTATTATCTTAATAATATATTAATGGCCCTCCTCCTCCCTCTCATAGAAGCTTCAATCACTGAAGACAACAGTAGGAATGTGGCAGGAGTCAGCAATGTGTTTTCCATCATTTCAGTTGACTATGCCGAGAACAGTGTAAATGTGGGTGATCTTTTATTCATAAGAGTTATTCTTCATACGTTACAGGGGAAAAGAGATTTGTTACAATTTGTTTGTTTTCTGGACAACATCCTCTCAGCTATGGGATTTATCCTACCTCAAATCAGCTAAAACACTCAAATTTGTAGACAGCTGATTTAAGCTGTTAGTAGAAGAAAAATGGATTATTTCTCTGCAACCCATTTGACAAGACCATCATTAGTCATCTTCTCCTTTGCAGGTGCAAAGCTACATGGACTTGATGAGAAAGACTTTGGACTTGACACTCAAGCATTAGAGATTAGAGCAAGCCCATGAAGGGCTTCCATTTTCTATTTTCAAGACAAGTATGAAGTAGCTCTGAAAACAGATTCAGGACCAACAAATAAAAATCTGAAAAGAACTTCATGCTGTATTCAATGAACTTAAATCACAAAGTGTGTGCCCATTCCAGCATTGAATGTATTCCATATCACTGTCCCAGTTCCTTCCTTATGTTGCTTTTTTTGGTAGAGGGTTTTACATTGGTTTTTAGGTGTTTTTTTTTTTTTTTCCTGTTTTATTTTATAAAAAGGCTTCTCAGACTGGAACCTTGATCAATTGACTGTTATTTCTCTGGTGACTTGTGCTGCTCAATTATGACATTTCATTTCAACCTTCCTCTCCCAACACCTTGCATTAATCCACCCAAATAACTACTGGCAACGTTTTTGAGATGATTGATTTTTCACATCTGAAAGACATTTGTTCTGGTATGCTAACAGGAATAAATGAGAGAGGGGCCTTCAAGAGTACAGAATGAAACTGAATGGCAAGATAAATGGTACATTTCAAAGTATAATGACTGAAAAAAATTCAGATAAACATCCTGCTTTTTTGGAAAAGACTTCTTATTTTCTTCCACAATGTATGTATCTGTTTGTTTGTCATCAAGGATTTGAATACGACATTATCAGCATGATTAGAAACACAAATTGATCTATTTGCCATATCATCAGAAGCTCTAGCTGAAGGATCAAATACCCAAATTTGCCCCTCCTCATCAGAGAAACCTCAAAAAAAGCAAACTAATACTTCAAGGACTCCATGGGGAATACATGACAAATTAAATCTCCAAAATAATTACAACATCCCAAAGGGAAAATGCGCTTCTCTTGCAAATTACTCATAGACTTTTACATACCTTTTAAAAGACATTTTTAAAAGAGTGATACTATCATAATTTATAAAAGATCACGTTTCCAGGATCTAAGGGTTTGCGTTTTGAAGACCTGAAATAAATCCCTAGCCCAGGACATTCTTGAAAGTAAGATCAGGACTTTTTACCCTGAAAGGTCTTTCACCTTCCTAAAAAGGACATGTGTAATGGGTTCTTCTATAGGTTTTATTTTAAAAGTCATAGTCTTGGTATTTATAGTTTTTGTGTTTATACTGGTAAGTAATAATTCCAAGAACATCAAGTATGAGGCTCAGAAACACACGTATCTATGGGGACCTGAAATATGGGCTCCAGTAACAATTCCCACAACTGGGTACAGAGCTGCGTGAGCAGTTCCCACAGATGGATTGTGCAGAGCGGGAAAATAGTTGGTGGTCAGGAAGGGAAGATAAAGGTATAGAAAATACTGAAAGAATGGGTGCAATTCCTAGAAGTTACTCCTACTTCAGAGGGTGGCAGAGCCACACAGAATGATGATAAGCTCTCTCTCTTCCCAGCCCTCCAGTGAACTGTGGCATATATCTGATGCTTAATATCTACCTGTGGGAATTGTATATGTTTTTCAAAAGAGAACTATTCATTTCTCTGAAGGACAAGGCAAGCACCATTCTCACTTAAAAAAAAATCCAGAATAAAGAATAGAGAAACACGAAGTAAAACATTTTGTTTTGTTTTTTAAACAATCCAATAGGTTTAATATCTATACATACACATGGAACTGCAAACTGCTTTCTCTTATTCAAGCTACAAAATCTGTTGTCTGAACCCAAATCAAAAACATAAAACATGAACAAATTTTCAGTCAATCACTTCCTAGCTTTATACTACTTTTTTCTACAATAAAGAAAAGAGAAAAAAAATCCTTTGGCAATGCCAGAGGCACCTTTGAATCCAAAAATAGTTAGATTTGAAAACATATTTTTCTACAAATCAGGGAAGAAAACCTAAAGAAAAACCTCTGTAAATCCCACTGGCAAAATACTAAAAGCAAGGAGTAGGCTAGAGTCCATTAGGTAGCAGAAATGCGCCAGAAGACAAAAGGCTGCGGTAGCTCTTGTATGTTCTTCTCTTAAGAGACTTTAAACATGTGTTGTGGTGCCAGCTCATAAAGTGCAGTGAGACTGAATTTTTGGAAACCATAAAAACAAAGTAGGTAAAGCAAGGAAAACATCATCACATCTGTCAAGCTTTTTAATACAAACGGATCCAATGACTGCCAGGGGGAAAAAAAGCAATATAAGTAACTAAAAAAGTCATACCATTTTTTCCATATACTCTGTGGCTGTTATGTTCATCTCTCTCCTCATTCCCTTTAATGACTTTGTGTTTTCAAAGAAAACACTTCTCACAGAAGGATCAAGTATGAACACAATACTCACCCAAAATAGCAGTTTTATGAATGGATTGTTTAGGTATCATAACTCTATATATATATATATGTTTTATGAAGGCCTGAGAAGCTTCTGCATAGCTTGAGTACAATAACAAAGCATTTAAGGAAATAAGAATTGATATCAACATATCCCAGGATGCAAACTCAGCATCACAGTATTCAATTAAGATTTTGTCTTGTTTTCAGAAAGGACAGCTCATGGAATGTCCACACAGCTCAGACCACAGCAGTGCCAGAAAAGCAAAAAAACCACTACTTAGCCCAAGCAGCTTAAGTAGGAACTTAGGAAAGCCTCCTATTGAACCATAGGTCATTTTCCCAAAAGAGAACATGTAGGCATTACAACCTGAATGAGAATAATTTTCAGAAAGTATTTTAGTATTTTTAAATTAAAAAGAAAAAACACAAAAAACCAACCAAACCAAACCTAAACTCAAAAAAAACCACTATAAAATTAATAGTAAATATTCACATTTTCTGACATCTACTTCCATTCTACCCCTTAAAATTCTGAAACTAAACTTCAGCAGACTTCCAATGCTCTCAGCACAGAAGTATTTCCTAACTGCTCTTGAGCTACAGCTATCCATTCTTCAGTTTATATTGTCTTAAAAACCCTACAGACCTGTTAAATTTACATTATAAAGTCATCCAAATGAATATTGTGTGTAAGGCTAAAAAAGTCAAGTATGTCGACTCCAGCACTGTTCCATCTGCTATTCACAGCTCAAAGCAAGGTTCCTGTATTACTTTTATATGGGCCTGATTTCATTCACTGAAGCACATTTGGAAAAACAGCATCCGGTATCATTCATGCAAGAAAAGACTGGTCACATATTTAAATTGCCTTTTTTTACAAGTTCAAGGCTGCTTCTACACACAGGCATCACTTCATTTAAGCAGATTTAAGTATTTGAGAATGGCAGGACTGAATCTGATTGTCACAGCAGTACTTTTATATAAGCTTTTTTTTTTTTTGGTCATTAAATACACAGACCATCAGCAGCAAAGCACTGCCTGATGGAGACACCAGAGAAGCACTGAGAGTCGCGATTGTATTTCACAGTTCTCAGCCATAACTGCATCAGGCCCGTGGCAGGTCAGTTATCCTCTACCTTAACTTTGGCTCTATTAAAAAATGACATAAGAAATTAAACTTAGACACTTCCCAACCCTTCTTCAAGACTGGATTTAATAATTTGTTTCTAGATGCCGCATGTTCAGGGTCATAAAATTGAGACAAAAGAGCCAGAACTTGTAACAGTGCAAACTGCTGCACTGCTTCTGAGCTTATAAACTTCCTAATGCTACTATAAATACTGCTTTGTTTGTCATGATGTGTATTCCTACCACACAGCTCAGTCAGCCTGGAGGGGAAAAAAAGTATCAGCAGTGAACATCATCTATTCTGTTTGTGAAAGAGTTTGTTGCAGCCTCCGAGGCCATACACGTGGCTTAATTCCCATCAGCATTAGTGTAGCTTAATGCAGAATTTATAGAGAAAAATGAAGGTTTTGTATTAGCCTGCGTAAATGGGTTACTCTGTCTTTTGGTGCCTCTTAATGAAAAATAGCAATTCCTTCTAAGCATGCTTTGTAGTTAAACAAGTCTTTGTTGCTGCAGAGAAATGTAAATTTATGGGAATAACAAAACAAATTGATTAGTGACATGGAACCCACTTAATTCTTGCTTCCCAGATGGGAGACTGTTAAGCAACCATTTAACCTATTTGTATTTTGTAAAGAAAATGCAAGTCTTCTGCTGAGATGCTGAAAATTCAGAATTATCATCTTTAACTTTAACCTGCCTGCAGAACTCCAGCCTTCTTACAGCCCCACGTGGGCTGAAGCCATCCAGCTCTGTTCTTAGAGCACGACTGGGCTGTGCTATTAAGCAGGAAAGAGGGCCAACATTCTAATTGAGACCAGCTACTAATTGGTGTTTTACATTATCCAGCCAACTCAAGGCAGAAAAAATTATTTTTTTGAGTACAGTCTACGCAAATCCAAACACCTAAGAGTCCAAAAAGCAGACTGCATGAATGTATGAAACCATGTTATCCTTACCTATGCAATTACACAACTGGGTACAGCAACACACATAATTACCTGGTCCGTATTTTTTACATACAAAATCACACACTGGACACACATCCTAAATGCCACATACACATAAATCCAAGTAGTTCTAGGGCAAACAATATGCACTGATCAGAAAGGCTTGATTCACATTCACATCTAAACACTTTTTCCAACACATCCAAATATGATAAACACGCATCAGCCGCTTTGCCTCCTCAATTTTTCAATTTCATATAAGCAAATAGGGCAGACTGAATACACAGGCATTTTAGAGCAGAACGCAGAATTGCAATTTATAGATAATTTTATAAAATGCCAATATAAAACTGTCCCTTCCTGATCAATCTGCCATACATTTATCATTCCCCTACAAAAAGCTCAGTATTTTAAAACAAAATCCAATAGCAAAATATTGAATTGACACTTAAGATAAAATGCATTTGATTAAGACTTAATAGAGTAGTCTGTATAATACCAGTGAATAATGCATCGTAAGATAAAGGTAGACATAAAGCAAATAAGGGTGTCAAATCTAATTCTAATGTGCATTTTTCAGCCATATTACTTATTTTATTACCGGATTTTGAAATGCACATTGAAATTCAAAAAGGTTGTTTTTTTTCTAAGCAAAAAACAATAAATTCCTTGAAGAAATTTACCTGATTTAGTCATGTTGCTTAGTTAAAATCAATGTAAAAATTTCCAGAATACTAGCTATGTTCCTTGTCTGAATGCATACTCTGAATAGCACGGCTTAGAAACAGAAGGTTTCACGAAAACTTTCAGAAATGAAGGTAGAGTGTGTTCAAGGTTTTTTCTGTCCTTTGCTTTGGGGAAAGCTGAACTACAAGCATGAGCATCAAAATATGAGACTGATTAAATTTTTTTAGCTAGAATAAGTTTTTGAAAATTCTTTTCTTAATATTCAACATGAGCCTTCCCCAAACAACAAGCCATGAGCTAATTGTCTCCATAAATGATATTGCACACACTGAATGTCAAAGCACACATGCAAACACGCAATACGTAAATGTATCTCTTTTCCATGTCGGTGGCAGGCTGGCCTTAACTGAACCACAGCAGTTAAGCCAAGAAATACCTTCCCATTAATTAAAGCTTAAAGATATTTGCAAAGGCAAATATTTGTATACAAAGTCAATTGCATATTGCTTGGAAAATATATTTTATATTCAAGTTGGAAGTTTCAGAAGTGAGGTGCCCAGAGCATCCCAAATTTCACGAAGTCTCCTCTACAATTCCCAACTAAAATTTTCACTAGAACTTTAACATAAAGTTTACAATAGCCTGTAGAAAAACAATTATTACATTAGAAGACTACTGACACTGCGGACTTCTCCTACAAGCCAAGTAGACTCAGAAACCTCAGCCAGGGCAACAAAGAAGCTCTGCAGCACACAAGAGCTGAAAATGGAGCTGGGCGGCCCAAACACTGCCCTGCTGCTTTCATGAGTTTCCAAACTCTGCAGGAATAAATCCCACACAAGGAAGGGTCTCTATGGCACATATCAGTCACATTTCACCTTTAGGGCCTCAGGGTCTGGGGATGGGGGTGACATAAACATGCCAAAGAGGGAACTTGCCCTTGGATCAGGTATCAGAGAAAAACAAGACAAAGCACTGGCACTCTCAAGCATTAACACTGGTAACAAGGCTTCAGTTGCTTCCCAGTGTTTTCACTCTGGAGAGGTTTCCCTTAGTTTTCCAGCACAGTGGGCTCCCTCCCTCTTGTTTTCAATCAGTGAAACTCTATCCCTGCCTTTCATCTTCCTTTCCATTTGGAAAGTTAAATTTTCACTCTCCCTCTCCCACACACACAGAAAAATACAGATAGTAATTGTAAACGACCACTCTGGCGGCGTATTAAAGCTCCTTCTTTCACCCTGTGTTTATCTTCCTTACTATGGATGGAGATACTGGCACCACACATACTATTACCCTCCTGAAGCCACATTCAACAAACAGAAGACACGAACAGCAGTTTAGATTTCAAAAATGACACAAAGTTCCAGGATAAGCCACAAGGCCTATCTATACTGCTGCTGAACTCAATTACTCTTTTCACTTATTTTAAAACTTTAATGATTGCATTTGATGTCATGTTGGAAGAGGTTCTGGTGCACAGCAGCATGTCATTTATAGAAAGCTTACTCACAATAACTCAAAGAGCTTTAGAAGTGCAACATTTTAAATGTTGAAGTTTTGTTCAATAGGTTATATTACCCCACGAAATATTAACTTCCTTTTTCTCTGAATAAATCCTAGAATATCAAAGGCAGATTATTGGAAAAAAATTATCTGCATCTCTACTGCCTGCTTGCTTGTTATTTTAAGCATTCTCTAATACAATGTGTTTCTAGTCATTCTTGGTAAAAGGAAACCCTGTCCCATACCTAGAATGGTACTAAAGGAGAGAACACTGGAAAACATTTTTGCTGGGAACCTGAGGCTCCGAGAGAACGGGCTTCTTCACCTAAATGGGCACAGGCCACTTCTTATCCCTGAGCCCTTTGCATGCCACATATTTCCAACTTGCATCTGATTCTGTGTACAACTGCAGAGAAACCCCCAATACACACTTTTCCCCCACACTGTGTTGAAATGGAGCCTTTTAGTGATAAGCAAAGATCATTCATTTTAGCAATAAAAAAATTACTATTGCTTCTCTCTAATCTACATAATGGAGGGGTAAGAAGAGCCCAAAAGCATTATGTATAAACTTTTAGTCCTGTGAAACTCCAAAGGAGCAACAAAAGCAGCATTATTTGGAATGATCAGCCCTGAAACAAGTATAGGGAAGATTTGCTTGTGACTGTTTGCAAGGAGTGGAGCAAGCACTACACACAACTCCAGCCATGAGTCACTGAGCCACATCCTGGGAAGTCCTGCTGAAGTGAATACTGCCTGATTTTAATGCAAATTTAAATTTATTGGCTGAAAATCAGATCAACCCCTGCCCCCCACTCCCCGTTTTTCAGCAAGCTCCCATATAAGTGAGACTCACTCCTATATAAGTGAGACTCACTCAGAAGAAAGAACAGGGTATCAAACAACTGTATGAGAAGCTGCTTATGTAAACCAAACTTAATTAATCACAGAATGGTTTGGGTTGGAAAGGACCTTAAAGACCATTTAGTTCCATCTGCTCTGTCACGGGCAGGGACACCTCCCACTAGATCAGGAATCCTCCTTCCACTATTTTCCCCAAGCACATGAACAGGTTTTAAAACACGGTAATGTGTTACATTTTGATCACAAAGCCCAGCTTTTAAACCCATAAACACAGATTACGTAAGCAGCTTTCTTCCCATCACCTCAAGAGAGCATGCACGAGTCCAGGAGAGCAGTAGGGTGTAGCCTGAGGCAGATCCATTTCCATGTCCAGCCCTGTGTACTACTTCAATCTCCAAGGCAAAAAAATTACAACAGACTTACTACAGATTGTAGTGCCCCCAGCTTAAAATGAATTGCAGTGCATTTTCTCAAGGACCTACCACAAGAAGTAACTACTAATGCACATTTCAAGTAGCTCTCTTGGCAAAAGCAAGAAAAGAAATCACCAGAGGGTCAGAGAAATTTGGAGCTGGAAGACATTATGTAGTCTCAAGCTTTCTATGCAAATACATTTCCATATAACTTCTACAGAAATTGATTTGCATATCTACAAGGCTGCTTTAGATCAATAGATAAGTATATATGAATTCTCTTCTATAAAGGAAATTCCATTAAAATTATTTTCAGTCTATGACTTAGAAAAAGGGTTTTGAACATCCACGGAAAACCATCTTTGCTTCAGATAGATCCAATCACTTCTTGAGCTCTCCCCACAAGACACAGAAAATTAATGACTACTATAATTTTAAACAGAAACCTTATAATATGAAAGACCTACACTCCATACTTATCTTCTTTTTCCTTTTTTTT